>SJXQ01004455.1:186607-232766 GCA_006408695.1 Aepyceros melampus
CGTGCCGACCCCCGCCGCCCCCTTAAAAGAGAAACACATTTTAGAATCAGGCTTTTACAGGTTTGGAGAGAAACTGTTTACCAACTATTTATTATCCTAACGAGCCTCGTTCCCAAAGCACTAATGAGCCAAGAGCGCCATCTCGTGTCCTACCTTGGAATCTTAAAGAGCGTTTTCACGGGATGCATGTCGAAGAGGGGAGGATCTCCGTCCCCCAGTTCAATAGCTGTGATCCCCAAGGACCAGACGTCACAGCGAGCGTCATAAGAAGAGTCATACTGCTGCTCACAAGCAATGACCTGCCGGACAAAAGCAGGACAGAACACATCAACCCCACTCAGATGCCCCCAGGGGCCCTCGGCCATCTCAGCCCCCTGCTCAGCTTCCTGGCTATCCTGACACTGAATTTCAGTAATAACAAAAGGTCCGTTTTCTAGGCCTTATTTGTGTGGTTGATTTATCATTGGATATGTTCATTCATTTTTAAAATGTATGAATTCAGTTCAATGAACATGCACTGAAGCCTGTGGATACCAAGGACAAGTGCCAGGGGAGGACAAGGGTAAATGCCTCCCCACACCCACCCTGACACCCTTTAAGGGTCAGGCTTTGTCTACATCCTTCATCTCGTTACCAGCTGCTGACTCAACAGTGAGGAACAGCTGTTCTCGAGGATGCCTGTCTCTTGTGTCTCCCGTGCAAAGTCCCTAGGAGTGTGGCACCGGAGCAGAAAGCTTTCGGAAGACTGATGTGGTCAACTCAAAATAGAAACCACTCCCTCACATTCTCTTTTTCCAAGGAAATCTGCCCCCCTCCTCAAACCCCAACTGGTTTAGGTTTCCGCCCAGCTGCTGCTTCAGGGTTAGCCCAACTGGGTACTGGAGAAGGGGAACCAGAAAATGCCCTTGGGCTTGTCATTGGTTTGAAGAGTTTGGAACCTTGTGGGAAAGTATTTTTCTATCAGCTTTTTGAGCTAGCAGGGAAAGCTCTACACTTAGACTCTAGTGGGTATCACAATGGGACTGGGAGAAGGCAGGGGTGGGCCAGAGCATGTGCCGGGACCAAAAGCTCCTGTTTGACCTGAAATCTGCCTCCTTGACCTAAGATAACCCTTGATTATGAGAAGATGGGAAACTTTTACAGTTTGAACCTGTGTTGGTCCAAACAGACTATGAGGTAGACATACAGCATCACTGGCCAAAGAGATGGGCCTCCCTGCCCTCTTAGGTCATCTCTGAGTAAGGTGGAACAGCTGGTGGGGAGGAGAAGAGTAACAGATCTGGCTTACACATTAGCAGGAACATTCTGGCTACTGTGCTGAGGATGCATTAATAAGACACACGAGTAGAAGAAGCAAAACCAGTTAAAGATGCTACTGCAGGAATCCAAACTAGAGACTGAGAAATAATCAGATTTTGATAATACAATTGTGAAGGTAGAGTCAATTGGATTTGCTGAATGGGGCTTATAAGAAAGAGGAGTCCGGCATTTTAACCTGGGCAATCCCAGAATGGAACTGGTGTTTAATGAGATGGGGAAGACAGTGGTAGAAGCAGGTTTGGGTTGAACACCATGTGCTCCTCTGGGGGCATTCTAAGTCTGAGATTACTGTAAGACTTCCAAATGGAGAATTTAATTTTAGCTAGGTAAGACTCAGACTTCTGACCTAGAGAATAAACATGTCTTGTTTAAAGCCACTAAATGTGTGATAATGTTATGTCAGTGACAGAAACCTAATCCACCTTTTCTCTGCCAGACCCAGCTCACTGGTCTCACGATGCCAGGTGAACGTGCCCACCTTACCTGGGACCTGGTCTCCGGCTTTTATAATTGTCCTCTACCCTTTTCCTCTGATTTCTGAACCAAAGAGCCCTTTTCCATGTACTGCATCCTTGGCCTGGGATGAATCCCAGCCCCATGCTCTGAACAGACTCGCCTGCCACAGAAGGATACATTTAACACATTAAAAGGATACTTTTAACACATTATTTTCAAATGTGCCTTCAAACTCAAATTCAAATAATTCCAATTTTGGAAGCAGAGGCCGTTCCATTGTCCCCCAAGACCTCACTTTCATCACCTCAATCAGGTAAGAAACTACATTATTTTAAAAGATATCCAGAGAAGGCTATTTAACACCTTCCCTTTCAGAAATGACATTTCCAAATGTGTGAGACAAACATAATTTTAGACCTATCAATCAGCAGGTAGTTCACCATCCTTATACATTCCTGCGAAGAAAAGAGAAATAAGACTGTATCCTTCTCCAACAAGAGCTATGGCTGAGTGAAATTTAAAGTGAACCTGTAAGAAATTAAATAACAATCTATGACACTTACAAATGTCCTAAGCCAGTACATACTAGCATGTCTAATAACGGATGCAGGCTTCAAAAGCTTGGGGTATTAGAGGGAGACCAATTCAGGCCAACCAAGATAATGAAAAGTAGCTAGTGCCCCTAGTCTGCAACTTCCAGGAAGAAATTCTAATTGACTTCTAGCCATCTCGAATGGGATACAGAAGGCAATTCCAAGAACCTGTCTAAAGGTGGGAATGGAGATGTCCTATTGTTTCTCAAGTGCTGTTACAAAATATTCAAAACGTGTATCTGGTTTTCACGTCTCTTCACAGACAGACACATCCGATCTTCAGCTCAGTTTGCTTAATAGAAGAGCATCCTTTGGCCA
Organism: Aepyceros melampus; assembly: GCA_006408695.1. Lineage (NCBI taxonomy): Eukaryota > Metazoa > Chordata > Mammalia > Artiodactyla > Bovidae > Aepyceros > Aepyceros melampus. The sequence goes on from SJXQ01004455.1 coordinate 189,295, forward strand.
AATTCTCTTCCCTAAATTCAGCTAGCAATGTGACAAAGGAATTTAAGCTTAGCTTTCTAAAGAAGTCTATAGAAAATTTCTGTAGTGAAATAACTCACAAATAATTATTAAGTACTGATGAGCCAGCATGGTCCTAGGTAGGCACACAGTCACTCTGTGAGACAGGTACTATTACTACCTGTAGTAGGCATGAAAATTGAGATATAGCACAGTTAAATACTTCCCCAGGGCCCATAGCTAGTCATGGTCAGGGACAAAATTTGATCCCAGGCAGAAGAGAGACATCTAAACATCATAATATGATAAGTACTCTAAATAATAAAGGTTATCAAGGAATCTGAATTATCAGCATCTGTACTCATATGTTGACCAAACTAACCACGTTTTCGAGATTTGTTTCACCTAAAGTCCACGTCTTCAGAGAGAGTCTCTCTTTTCCTTTCTCTTTACTGAGTTATGGGTGATGGGATTCAAAGAAGAGGTTACATCGCTGATGGCAGGTCAACACATCCTGGAACTGTATTCCTATCAATCCAACATCAAAGTCTGCAACTGTTTCTTTAGGAGAAAAAGCAATTTCATTCTCCTTAGCTCAGCATTCTTCTTGTCTCTAGGTCAAACAAATCTGAGTTAGGAATGCTTAGATAGTCAATTGGTCTTGCCCCCAGGAGAACGTGACCTCTCAAAGAGCTCTCTGGATCGCTTGTTACAATGCTCCACAAAGAAAAGGTGAACGGCAGCGGCAATTAAGTGCACTGCCCTGGGACCAGGTTTCCCAGGTTCTGTAAGTCATGTTAAAGGGGTGAAGACAGGGGAGCTTGAAATGGCATTGCCACAGGCCCATGACCCCAAACGCCTCATCCCCTTCCATCCTTCCACCTCAGCTCTGCTGCCCCCAGGAGGAGACATACTTGAGGCAAGTGTATACTCTCCCTTACATCAAGCCTTTGCTTCAATCACAGGAGTATAAATGATGTTGGTGGCAGTGGAATGAGGAATATAGAATAGGTGAGAGAGAGAGAGAGAGTTCAAGGGAAGACTTGCAGGACTTGGGAGGCTAGGGAAAGGGGCACACCAAGGAAGACTAACGTAAGACCTGGGTGACCAGGAGAATGATGGTACCATTCACGAAACAGGGAAGTCAGGAAGAAGACATCAGTTTAGTAGGCAGTATAGCAAGTTCAAATTGAGTCTAAATTCTCAGCCTAGGTAGCTACAGAAAAGTCATGCTCTTGGGAAAAAGTGTGCTCTTGGAAACTTTTTTTCCCCTGTGTAGATTCAATAAGAAAAACAAAATTCCATCAGGATCAGAAACAGAATATACTAAAAGGTAACAATGAAACACTGATGTGCTTTTAGTGACTACATGGAATTTTATGTTACAGTACATATATCTTACATTTCACAACTCTGTAGACTTCAATCTTCCTATTGTTGGTTGCCAAAACAAGTAGTCAAAGTTTGTAGTTTGAATACACAGTTATAAGTACCAGAAGCAGATGCAAGGTTGTATATTGTGAACTTTAACAAACTGGGATATTTCTCTTAATCTAGTATGGTGAATGATCTTCCCTGGTGGCTTAGACCATAAAGTGTCTGCCCACAATGCAGAAGACCTGGGTTCAATCCCTGGGTCGGGAAGATCTCCTGGTGAAGGAAATGGCAACCCACTCCAGTATCCTTGCCTGGAAAATCCCATGGACGGAGGAACCTGGTTAGGCTACAGTCCATGGGGTCACAAAGAGTCGGACACGACTGAGTGACTTCACTCACTCAGTATGGTGAATAGAAAAACTGCTAATGAATGTAAATTCTGCAAAGTAAGAATACTCCGTAGTTGCTTTTAGAGTCTCACAAGCATGTTCACATGAAGAAGATATGTCTTCGGGAATGTTTCACATGATGTGTATGTAAGTGCATCTGGCAAAAGCTAAGAGCATAGAATTACAGCAATATTTGCTAATGACCTATAGGCTCCAAGATTAAAATGCTGACTCACTGAGTCTCAGTGAGTTTCAGGATGTATAAATTCCCACAAACTTCTGCACAGTCACCTTTAGCAACCTTCCACTCTTCCGCATGACATCAGTGAGTGTTTATACTGCTTCTGAGTTTTAATGAGTAGTTTTATCCACTTAGTGTTAATCTATCATTAGCCTCATCACTTCTTTTAGGTTTTAAAGGGGCCAGTCTTACGATCTCATCAAAGTGACCCCTGAAGTAAACAGAAGTAACACAGGGTGAGGATTATGTCTTATCTTCCTCCTTCCCCAACCATATCAATTTGTGGCGCTCATCAGAGAAGCTATGCTGAAAAACTTTTGGATTGGAATCAGAAAGTCTGAACTCTATTATTCACTAGCTGGGTCCTTCTGATCAAGTCCCCTGAAAATTTTGAGCTGAGAGTTCTTTAGTTATAGTGATCTCACTTTCTAGGTCTATAAAATGGCAGGGTAGGGATGAATAATCTCTGGTATCCTTTCCAGCTCTAATACACTGACTTCATGATTTCAAAATAAGTGGTTTTGGGGTATCTCAAAATGAGAGGCTAACTTCTCTATGCAAATTACTTAGCAAACAGTAGATTACTCTGGGGTATGAACCGGATGACTAGAATTTTGAGTGGATTGTATTGCCAATATTTGGTAGAAGGTGTTAAGGTCTATGAAAAGATGCTGGTTGCTGTGATAATGCCTCCGTTAAGGAAGATAATCTTCAGCAGCACAGCAGTTGTTTGGATGCTGGTTAATGGAGCCTGTCCACATTCCTACCTTGAAATGCAACCTTATGACTTTTCTGATACACTTAGACTATATTGATGCTTATTTGAGGAAGGGGAAAGACACTAATACTCAGATTTCTGGCAATATCTATGCACTAACAGTCTCAGTACTCAATACCAATACCTATTCTACCAGAGATGGGCTAGAGCTTCTGAAATGCTGGTCATTACCACCTGGGCTACCCCAAAACTTCTTTCTGGAGGAAGCTGAGGACAAGAAATATGTTTTCACTATCATTTAGTTCTACTGGTCTTTGTAGTCAGTTTTCTTTGTTTGGGCAGTTCTTGCTAGACTTCTTTAAGCTAACGAGTTCCAACAAGACTCTAAATCCACCCCAGTCATTCCCTCCTTCCCTCTCTTAAAGGAGTTTATAGGGTGAAACTGTAGCTACAATTTGATAACACAACTGCTTTGACACATATCATTTCCTTATCCATCCTTGGGCATGGTCCACTGAGTTCTGTTGAGGAGGCTGGCCCTTTCTTTAGCCATGAGCTGGAGAAACTAACTGTGAAAAGCTCTGGGACTGTGAAAAGATTCGGCCCTCTGGCGGTTGCAAAAAGGTCCCAGACCCAGGCATCTTCATTTTGGTTTTGCGACCTTCTCACTGGATAACTTTAGCAAATTATTTAATCTCCTTATATCTCTTCTTCCTGTGCAAACCAAGCAACCCCTTCCCCCTGGGTGTTGTCTGAAGCACGGCTTAGGGAAATGCTGATTACCCAGCTTTTTCTATGGTACCAGAATTTTAGTAGTGGATATCACTGGGTCATAGATGCATGGGTAATATATATTTTATTGATTTACTTCTATAAGACTGTCTACATTTTCTAAAATGTCTACAGGGAACACAAATTATTTCTATAACAAAAAAGAACAAATTTTGTCTGTTTTTCTGTTTTGAAAATGTAAATAAGTATTGGAAATTTTGCCTTGATCTTCGAAAGGGTGTGGTTACTTCCTCAGGGGTATGTATTGGCTGTGGGGATTCTTCATCAGCAAGGTGACAGGTTAAAGGTGATGTTTTGGTTGTAAAACTAGGGTCACTCAAGTTTAAAAAGAATTCTCTTCTCAACCATACCCCTTTCCGTTGTAAGCACAAGACTAGGCGTAGTACTTTCACACTTTTAGGGCACCACAGTCCCATGGAATGCCCATGATTACAGTTTCATTTCAACCTAGACCAAGAGTAGGGCTTACTGGTAAAGTTCCCAAAACAGGGGTGAGACCTACCCTCTATCTTTGCAGAAAGACTTGAGCTATAATAACCTAAGAGAATAGTCTCTCCTCATCTCAAAGTCTTCATTATCTGAGAAGAGTATCTGTATTAGACTGGATATAAGGGGAATAAAAAGTAGTCAACATATGAACTCCTGCATTCAGAAAACCTAGATTTCTCCAGACTATTTAACTTAAACCATTTATCAAATGACAAATCAAAGAGCTGCTGGGCTGAAATCTCTTTCAATAATGTGATTTTTAACCAATATTTTCAAGCAAATATTATTACAGTAGCACCATCCACATAAGGAAAAATGTTTTGCTCTTTTAAAAAATGATTTACAAAACTTAAAAGACAATAGCTGTTATTCAGACTATTTTATTTTTCCACTAATTTTTTAAATGTCATTAAAAATGCAATTAGGTTTGCTTTATATATTCTGATTTCTCATCTTACTAGAATTGATTGTGTGATCCAAAATTATAACCAAAGGTCAAGATTAAAATTTCAGTCAAGTACACAGGCAAAATGCTGTTATCTCAAGAGCTAAATTCAGCTTAAAAAGAGGCAAAGCAAATAGACCTAAAGCTATTAATCCTTGGCTGACCTTGAGCCCAAAAATACAGTCAACAGACTGGCAAATAAGATGGGCTGAGAAGTAGGAAGGCAAATAGGATTCTTAATTTTGCTTACATAATTCACACACCATAATTAATAAATGTTACTGATCGTAAAGATTTCTAAAATAGAATTTCCCTAGAATTGTAAATTGTAGCTATAAATATTCCAGTGGCAAATATTATTCATCAGTTTTACATACAAACATCTTAAAGTGCAACAAGCTGAGATACTGAATAAGCACATGAAATCTCTTCCCTTGGATGAAATATAACTTCAAGGGAGAATATATTTGAGATTTGAGGGGTTTTTTCCAAAAGGGATGTGGACCAGAAAAACTGAAATTGATGGGATGGTGTGTTTTTTTGGTTCGTTCATAAAACTCAAGGCTAGAACTGAATCTATATTCTGTATACTGAGAAACTGCCAGTAATAATTTAAATTATGCTGTTCACATAAAATTGAGAAAGGTCTCTAATTAAAATATGATGTTCTACAAGCCTTTTCTCAGGATTGTAACGCTCAGCTTATGCCTTTAGAAAAACAAAACGAGGTTCAACTTAAAAAAAATACATAGCACACATACACAACACCACGTCCCACCGTGGCTGGCGGAGGGCAGAAGGAGGCTGTTCTGGGTTTGAGGTCAACACACAACACCAATTTTTGTACTGAAATTCCCCCAAAGCCCTGGAAACATATCACTTTGTTGTCTTTTGTTGTTGTTGTTGTTATGGACTGTAGCCCACCCGGGCAAGGATACTGGAGTGGGTTGTCGTTTCCTTCTCCAGGACACCTTTCTGACCCAGGAATCAAACCCGTATCTCCTGCCCTGGCAGGTGAATTCATTACCAATGAGCCACGAGGGAAGCCCCACATATCACTTACACTTAACTGTTTGGCAAGCCCTGCTCTCAGACTCAGGGCCAGTATCACAGAATTCCCCTGTGAAAGCAAAATCAGTGACCCCAAATTTGTGTGTGTGTCCTTGGTACTCAAAGACTCTGAAGGAATACATGTGCTGGGAGACCCAGGAGAATCCCACCGCCCTCCCCCAGCAGCTTTTCCCAAATGAGAAATGGATGCTGGAAGGGATCCTCGGATTCATTAAGTCTATCCCCTATTTGACAGATGAGGAAACTGACGTCTTGAGGAATAGCTGAGTCACAGAGCTGGTTTGTAGCCAAACCAGGAGCAAAGTCCACGTATTCTCCATGAGTGAGGCATCTCCCAGGGATTCTTATAATACACAGAATGCCGAGACACTGCCAAAGGGATTTCGTGTTCCATCGTAAGCCACAGCCACGGTAACTGCCATACGCTGAGCATGCCGCACTCCCTCCACTTAAGCAGGTGGATATTCTACTGCCTCTCACCTCCCCATGCCCTCACTTGTCCTTCCACTGTGCCTTTCCTTTGTCAGCTAGTGCTCTAATTCTACCAGAGTAGGAGTTCTACAATTTCATCCTTTTTACAGCTGGAGGAAAGATTCAGAAGGGTTAAGAAACTCTCCCCAAGTTATATAGCTAGTAGGTAACACAACTGAAGCAAAAGCCACAATGAGAAACGAATGTGGGAGGGGATGTGGGTAGTTTTTCTCCTCTACAATACATCTGAAAACCTGGAAGGGAAGCAAATCGAACAAAACATCTGAATGTTCCCGCAGGGGCACACCCCTTTATCTGCACGTGGTCTCTGGGTGATGTCCTCTCCCAGACTGACATCACCTGCAAACCCAGGCACCCTTAGGAATATCACACAGTCCTAGCAAAGAGTGATTTCCTTTACCTTTTTAAAACCAAAAAAGGTATGGAAAAAACCTGGGACATAATAGAGCACCATGAATACAAGTCCCACCTGCTCCGGCTTCACGCCCACCACAGGCTCCCCTGGGTCCCATTCCTAATGCTGACTGCCCGCCTCCCTCTGCTTTCCTCCAACAGCTCAGGGTCCATCGTGCAGAGGAGCCAGGGCGGCACTGGCCTAGCTGTGAACTGCCTTCCCCTTCCATGGGGCTGAGTCCCTATTCCCTGGGCAGGGCAGTGGAGGCACTAACCAGAGGGTAGCCACCAGGTGATTTGACTTGGAGCCTAGGAGGAGCATAGGTGGGCTCTGACAGTTCTTCAGCAAACACTTCTGCCCCCAAGGGAACAGTTCTTCATCTTTGGTGGATGAAAAAGGGGAAACAACAGATGCCTTGACCTTCCTCACCTCCCCAGAGAGGGGTGGGAGGACAGTTTGGGAATTTGAAATGCTCACAGAGGCTATGACTTTGATACCTCTTACTCAGCCCTGAGCAGGAGGCAGTTTGGGGGCTCCACGTGCTTCTGCACATCTGGAAGCTGAGGCCTCAAATGGGGTTCTATATTTAGATCTGCCAGGAGGAGGGTATTGTCAAGTCATTACCACCTCCGGGGCCAGCCCCCCACCTCCACAGTGACGGATGATATATGGCTCAACCCTGCAGAGCTCCAGCTGAGAGGGGAGCTGGGGCTGAAGCGGAGGGGGAAACCTGGGGCTGCATTAGTCACTGTGACCCTTCACCCACCACAGCCCCAAGTGTTTGGGTTGTGCTCCAGGACCCTCAAAGACGGGACCACCCTGGGAATGCAGGTAGGGTCTGCCCCAGAAAGAGAAGGGAGGCAATCCTTGCTTCTCACAGGCTGACCCAGGAACCTGGGAGGAATCAGGGAACACAAATGGCTGCAGAATCTCAGAGATGAATGTTGTGAGGGAAGACACACAGGTCTTCAGTCAATGATCCAAGGTTCTAAATCCCTCACTTGAATCTCCTGAGCAACCAAAGCCTATATTCCTCCCAGTGAAGTGATTGGCAGGTGGGGTCCCAAGAATCCCCAGCCTTTTAAAACAGAGTCGGGTAAAATCGGACCCTGAAGGCCTCACCACTGTCATCACTTCACCCTTACTGAGAGCCTGGAGAGATCCCCTCTTCATTATTCCAGGAACTCCAGGGCTCGGAATGTGAGAGTGGGAAGAGTCTCTTTCCCCCAGAAACCATCAGTTGTTCTCTGAAACACAGAATGGACCTCAGAGGCAGAGACTACCCAGGCCAGTCCTCTTTGAGCTGAGAACAGGGCAGGAAAGGCAGGGTTCAGGCAACAGGCCCTACCATTTTTACAGCACACACTATGATAAGTATGGCAGCAAGCACTTTCAGTACATCATTTAATTTTGTCTTCTGAGGCTGCTTTTTTTCCCTTCTTCCTTTACCTCTTTTAACTTCTCCCATCTTTCTAATCAGAATATTCAGTAACTCGCCTGAGGTCCATGATTAGGTGTGTAAGCATGGTACCTACTATTTGCTCACAGGTCTATGACTCCAAAATTTGTATTCTTATCTTTTCTACCAAAAATGAAGCCATATTAAAGTAACTGAACCACACTTGCTTTTTAAAAATGAGTGGCAGGGCTATAACTAAAATCTAAATCTCCTAAATTCTATTCTGAAGAACTTCGCCATTTTACTTTTCCAGATGCTTCTCTGAGGCATTAATTATACTGGTTTCTAGTGTCATGTTGAAATATTGTATTTTCCTCAACATATTATGAAGTATAATTCTTATCTAAAATAATTTTTAGCTTGGAAAAAAAGATATGCATCTTACCTGGTATACTGGTAGTCATAAACAGTTTGCTCTAGTATAGTGGTCAAGAGCAGGGATTTTGGAGCTAAATATCTGAGTTTAAATCCTGGTGTCATCACCTAACAGCTGTCCAAGGACAAGAACTTTCTGTGACTTATTTACTTTGTTAAAACACTGAGCCAGTAATAGCAGTAATTTCAGGGGGTTGTTGTAAGGATTACAAATGAATTAATTCATACAAAGCATTTAGTGCCTGGCACATAGTAAGCACTCAACAAATGCTATTAATTCTTATTGGGTGCCAAACCCATTAGCTTAGAGCTTAGGGAACAAAATGGTAATAATGACAACAATAATATTTCAGCTCTGTAGTGGTTTATGACTTTCTCAGCCCATCAGCACAAAACATCTCATTCGTCATCTCTATTCCTGGCAGTGCCAAAGGAAATAGCATTATTGTATCGTTTAGCTAGGAATGGCATAATTAATGAAGGCAAGAGTGGTTGCAAAAAGCTTGTGATATTTCTGTATTGGTGTAAGCTGGTTGTTATGGCAACCATCCCCTGCCAACGACCCTTTGCCAAGCAGAGAGAGACCCATTTTTGGAGCCGTCACAGCACATCTGTTTCTCTGCTCAGCTGATTAGCTCTTGTTTGCAACAACCAGCAGATGGAAGTAAAAATGAAAAAAATTTTTCTAAAAAGAAGCAAAGGTTTATTTCATCTACAACTCTGCTTTCTAATACAGAAACAGACTTTTGGCTGTTTTAGGAAGATGCCAAGTAAACTGGATGCTTAATCTATAGGCTACTTCTCTCACTGGTAAGAGAGAAAAGTGTAATCAACCTATAAATTACAGGTGATAGGTCCTTCATGTAAGTCTGTTAAAAGGATGTGGCTCACACTCCAGTTCCAGAGTGTTCTACTACCACCCCTCCATCTCTGCACGGCTTTGACATAGCAGCCAGCTCAGCACACACGTTTCTAACCATACGTCCCACATGAAAACACGGAAGCTGAAGAACGCAAGGCCAGTGGACTAGGAGACCTGAATTCTGGGGCCAAATATGGTCTGAACTAGCTCAAAGAGTATCTTCTCCCTGCCTTAGTTTCCTCACCTGTAAAATGGAACTTGGATTCCCATGCTCTCAAAGAGAGCAAAGAGTTCCAGTCCTTACCAGATATGTGAACTGGACACAATATCTCCTACACCTCTTTGAGCCTCACTTTCCTTAGGGGTAAAAGGAAGAAAATAGCATCTACTCCAGAGGGCCGTTGTGAGAATGAAATGAAACAACATATTAAAAAAGCACCCATCCTAGTCCCAGTGCATTCACGGGTACATCCTCAGTAATTGCAAGTGTTCTTCCCACTGTACACTTGCTGAGCAGGTGAAATATTCAAACTATCGGCCAGTCAGCTACACATGGCTCTGAAGCTGGTTCTTAAGACACCCTTCTTCCTAGTCATTATCCCCTGGATATGCTGGGCTGTTAGGAAATCTGGGTGTCCAGGGAAAGAGACAGATACTTCTGGTGGCCAAAGAGTACTCTAGAGGTTCTGGATGGCAGCCACTTACCATCTAGGACAAAAGTATTTCAGTATTTTAACAATCAGCATGGTCCCACCAATGCTTCCCAGCTAACTGTAAGGCATTATTTTAACAGAGTCTACAAATATCCTCAATAAAAACAATAATGATGATCCTGGTCACTTTCTTTGGTTTTCAATCATTTATAAGTAGTTTAATTCTTCACTACCTGTGATGGTAGGAAAGGTAGATTAAGGATTACCTAGTCCTACATCCCTGCCATCACCATAAATAAACATAAATCAGGCTTGTGTCCCTTTCTGCTATGAACCAGGATATTATCTGGCAGATGTTCAGTGCAAACAACTAGCCAAGCAAGCCAGTACTGACAGTGGGCATGGGTTGTATTGGAAGTGCCTGAGTCCACCGAGTCACAACACAGAGATTCTAGTTAATGTTGCCCACCTACCCAACCAGTGTTCCTGAGCACTTAGCCTGGCAGAGCCTTAGATTCTTTCTCTATAAAACCAGTGTCATCATGCCTAACTAACTGGCATCTTCACAGGTAGCGAGCTCTTAAAAACAAAATTTGTAAAAGTTCTATGCAGATGTGGGATGTTACTGTTCATATTATTATAAGAATATAAGAATATGGCTATCAGGAGACAGTGACGGAGAAAAAGGCAATAAACATGGGTAGAGAGAGGATCGTGTGAGTTAACGCAGTTCTCCCTTTACCGGTTTTACATGTATATATAAGATACAAGCCACAGTCACAGGCAAGGAGGGAGATCAGAGGCTCACTGTTTATTAGGTTGAGGGAAGTGACCTATACCAAGCATCTCAGAGATAATTCCCAAATACCTGACCAGAAAGCAGGTAGAATAGCACAGAATTCTCCAGGTGTTGAGGCTCCATGTGAGAAGGCAGTTTGTTGTGTACATCCAGAAGAACATATGGTACATTCTAGCACATACAAAAAAGAACTGTGTATGCCTCAAACACCTAAGGCTGAGAGAGAGAGGGGTGTGTGTGTGTGTGCGTGTGTGCGTGTGTGCAGACAGGCAAAGCTGAGCTAACTAACCTAGCACCTGTAACATGAGGATCTGTAGATTCAAAATGACTGGCTGATTACCTTAGAAATCTGAATTATTTACTACAGAGGAGGAGTGCTAAGTATTTTGGAGAGTTGTTACAGGTTGAATTGTGTCCTCCAAGAAAGATACGTTAAGGTGCTAGCTCCCAGGACCTCAGAATGTGAAATTACTTGAAAATAGGGTTGCTGCAGATGTAATTGGTTAAAGTGAGGTCATACTGGAGCAGGATGGGTCCCTAATCCAGCGTTACTGGTGTCCTTATAACAGGATGGCCACATAAAAGTGAATACACAAGGAGAATGCAATGTGATTCAGTTCAGTTCAGTCGCTCAGTCGTGTCCGACTCTCGGTTTCTAATGTTGAGCATCTTTCTTTCCCATTTAAAATCATCTTCCTGAGTCAGAGTATGCTACTGACGTGCTGAGTTTGTTTAAAAAAAAAAGAAAAAAAACTCTACTGATATTGACTTCTAGAATAACTCTTACTGTGCCAGCCAATAATTCCCCAGTAGCACTGTTTCAAAGTACTATAACACTAAAGGCACCCCCTGGAATTTTTCTGCTCCTACATGGCTGAGTTGATACCACTTTCACTCAGCATCTTTCACCTTTCTAGTGTCTACATGAGGTGGCAAGAAAAAGTAAGTGGAGAGTGTTGTGAATATGATAATTCATGTTGCAGCTTCGAGCTGCCCTGGTGAACTGCTGTTTGGACTGCAAGTCAACACTTGACGGTGGTCTGGTCACATTTCATCAGCTACCTGGTTTGAAGCCTATAGCTTATTTGAATTATAGATGTTGGAGTTTCTCAGGCTGGTGAAATCAAAATGCAAATGCAAAAGGGAAAAAAATAATTTGGTTCAATTTCTCAAAAATAAAATAGGGGCTCCCCTGGTGACTCGCTAGTAAAGAATCTGCCTGCCAATGCTGGAGATACAAGTTCAATCCTTGATCTGGGAAGATCCCACATGTTGAGCAGCAGCTGAGCCAATGCATCACAACTTCTCTAGAGCCCAGGAGCCACAACTGCTAAGCTCACATGCTGCAGCTGCTGAAGTCCACATGACCTGGAACCAGTGCTTCACAACAAGAGAAGCCGCCACAAGGGGAAGCCTGCACAACACCACTAGAGAGTAACTCCTGCTCACTGCAACTAGAGAAAAGCCCAAGCAGCAATGAAGGCCCAGTACAGCCAAAAATTAAATAAATTTTAAAAAATAAAATAGGATCAAGGGTCTTTCAACTGTGTTTTCAAAGGACAGGCACTGTGGCATGCAGTCGTTTTATTCCACTGGCATTGGCATTACAGGCACTGCTGTCATATTTAATCTGCTGCTGCTGCTAAGTCGCTTCAGTTGTGTCCAACTCTGTGCAACCCCATTGATGGCAGCCCACAAGGCTCCCCCCCGTCCCTGGGATTCTCCAGGCAAGAACACTGGCTGCTGCTGCTGCTAAGTTGCTTCAGTCATGTCCAACTCTGTGCGACCTCATAGATGGCAGCCCACCAGGCTCCCCCATCCCTGGGATTCTCCAGACAAGAACACTGGAGTGGGTTGCCATTTCCTTCTCCAATGCATGAAAGTGAAAAGTGAAAGTGAAGTCGCTCAGTCGTGTCTGACTCTTAGCGACCCCCTGGACTGCAGCCTACCAGGCTCCTCCATCCATGGGATTTTCCAGGCAAGAGTACTGGAGTGGGGTGCCATTGCCTTCTCCCATATTTAATCTAAATACCACTTATTTGCATAAGCAGAAATGTAAGCATGTTAAGGTCAATATACTCTGCAGGCCATCATATAAAGACAATATCCATTGGAACCATGATTGATTATCCTTTCAAGGACTCGTCTTGCCCCAAACCCTTGACCCTCACAGAAGGACAGTATAAGTTTGCTGAAAGGAACACTAGTGAAAGTGGCTCAGTCCTGTCTGACTCTTTGCGACCTTGGGATTCTCCAGACAGAACACTGGAGTGGGTTGCCATTTCCTTCTCCAATGCATGAAAGTGAAAAGTGAAAGTGAAGTCGCTCAGTCGTGTCTGACTCTTAGCGACCCCCTGGACTGCAGCCTACCAGGCTCCTCCATCCATGGGATTTTCCAGGCAAGAGTACTGGAGTGGGGTGCCATTGCCTTCTCCCATATTTAATCTAAATACCACTTATTTGCATAAGCAGAAATGTAAGCATGTTAAGGTCAATATACTCTGCAGGCCATCATATAAAGACAATATCCATTGGAACCATGATTGATTATCCTTTCAAGGACTCGTCTTGCCCCAAACCCTTGACCCTCACAGAAGGACAGTATAAGTTTGCTGAAAGGAACACTAGTGAAAGTGGCTCAGTCCTGTCTGACTCTTTGCGACCCCATGGACTATACAGTCCATGGAATTCTCCAGGCTAGAATACTAGAGAGGGCAGCCTTTCCCTTCTCCAGGGGATCTTCCCAACCCAGGGATCAAACCCAGATCTCCCATATTGCAGGCAGATTCTTTACAGCTGAGCCGCAAGGGAAGCCCAAGAATACTGGAGTGGGTCACCTATCCCTTTTCCAGCGGATCTTCCCGACCCAGGAATTGAACTGAGGTCTCCTGCATTGCAGGTGGATTCTTTACAACTGAAATATCAGAGAAGCCCAAAAGGAAAACTACTCAGCCATTTAAAAAAAGAATGAAATAATGTCATTTGCAGCAGCATGGATGGAACTAGAGATTATCATATTAAGTGAAGTAAGTCAGAAGGAGAAAGACTAATACCATATGACATCACTTATATGTGAAATCTAAAATATGATATTAATGAACTTATCACCCAAATAGAAACAGATTCACAGATAAAGAGAACAAACTTAGGGTTGCCAAGGGGGTGAGTGGCTAGGGGAGGATGGACTGGGAGTTTGGGGTTAACATGCAAACTATTATATATAGATTATAGACAAACAACAAGGACCTACTGTATAGCACAGAAAGCTATAATCGATATCCGTAATAAACCATATTAGAAAAGAATATGAACAAGAATATAAATATGTATAACTGAATCACTTCTGAAATTAATACATTGTTAGTCAACTATACTTCAATAAAATAATTTTTTTAAGTGTGTTGAATGGAACTGACAAATGTAAGATTCTTCCTATGGACATTCTTGTAGAGGGTCATGGAGCCAAAAGACTCTGGGGAATAAAAACGTGAGGACAGTGTAGGACTGAGTCCCAGGAGCTGCAGCCTGGTCACAAGTGTCTTGGATGCCAGCACACATTCTGAGAGAACCTCTGAGTCATACCCAGAAACTGGGCACTTGGCTCCTGAGAGGCACTCTTGAGGTCTCCGTACCATAGTCTGCCTCCTCCTCAATTTATCCACTCTAGCAGGCAGGATGCGACACTAGCTTTTCCCTGATAAGAAGGGAACAGTTCCAGGCAATCTGGGCACCAGAAGCTCACCGTGGGCCGCTAAACTGCCCCTAGTAGAAACATTCCGCATATTTTCTTCAACCCAGCTGAAACCTAAAAGTCACAAACACTTCATGAGAAATGTATAAAGCCAAGAGCAGCTTTCCCTTTTCTGTGTTCTGTGGTTCTGAGAACACCAACTTGCTGAGGACTGGAATGGGAATACCATCTTCTGACTTATGCCACCCTAAATAAGAATTGAGTGGCCTCAGTTATGCTTTCCTTTAACAATAAATTAACCAAAATCAACAGAACAACGTGTGAATACCACTAGTCATAAAGCCCTCCTCAAACTACCCCCCAAACTCATCTTCTCCCTGACTTTTCCTTTTTAACCAATATATTCATTCATTCAACAGATGCACATTGAGCACCTACTCTATACCAAGCACTACGCTGAGAACCGAGTATCCCAAGTCCCTGCTAGAGTTTAGAGTTCAGTTAGAAGACCTGCTTGTCAATAACTATAGTACAATGGTCATATCTTGCTAATGGAGAGCGTAAAGGCTGTAGTGGACACTCAGGGAAAAGAGCCTCAGTGTTGGCCAAGGAAAGGACGGTTTCCTAGGGGAATAGCATTTGAGAGAGACTTGAAGATTGAGGAGGAAAGTTGCAGAGTTCTGAAGGCCACTCCAGATGATATAACAACATATAGAAAGTTTTAAAGGAATGATATATAAGGGCAGATTTGGGGAATTACTTGTTTTTCCACTACTGCTGAGGCATTAAAAACAAGTAAGTTGGGGAAAAGTAACCTGAGATGAGGTTGGGCAGCAGAGAGGCTTGAATGTGAATGGCTTCATTCCTCATCCAAAGGAATCTTGACTTTGTCCTACAGTGTTTCTCAAAGTAGAGTTCATGAGATCCCTATGAACGTTTTTATGGTTTGCCTTTGTTTCAAAGATAATTTTATATGTAATAATGAAATGAGAGAAGTTGCAGTAAAAAAAAAAAACGTGTTCTAGATTATCTGGATGGTCATTTGCCACATAACTTCAATGCCCATATTATTTTTGTTATGAAGCTGGCATCAAGTCAAGAGAGATGTACCGGTTAGAGGCCAAAGGAGATGCTATTTAAACAAAGAGATCACACAGCTGAGAGAGAGTAAAGCAGTGGGAGAACCGGATCACCACACGGTATGCGGTAATAAGAATGACAAAGTAACTCAAAATAATCCATGCTGTCATGCTCTGAAATGGATTCACACTGCAAAGGACAACTGAGTTTCACAAGACAATGTCATTTGTCTCATTAAATGAAAACTGTTAATATGAATGTTGCTGGCTTTGTAGTTTTTCATAATACATCCCCTCCCATTTCTAAGGAGATGACTACAAAGTCCTCTTATTAAAAGAGCCCATTTGCTTGATCCCAGGCCAGAGTCCTGTGGAATTCAACGCTGACCTGACAAGCAAAGCTGTAGCTGTGCTTCAGGGTCTGTTGGTATCTAGCCTGGAAATTCTGCAAACTTTTATATGTGTCATTTCACAGAGGATTTTGTGGTGATGCCAGAACTAAAAATTAGACCCAAATCCCAGGTTTTACTAGAGATACAGAAAAAGTATATAAGAAAGTTGTTATGTATCCAGTATTAAAAAAAAAAATAGCTAGGACTATGGCATATTGTTCTGTAGGCCACCTGGAACTGAAATCTGTCTCTTCATTGAGCCATGGTCACTGGGTCGGCCTCTATCCAGGGAAGGTGACCTCTTCTAATTTACACAGTGGTGGGATGAACTTGCCAAGCCATGATGCTCGGAGAACATGGCATCTTCTGGAGGGGGCACCTTTTTCCTAACTGCCGGAAGGTATTCTATGGGCCTCTGTCACCTAGTCCTGAGATTAAGTGTCATCACTCTCACCCACCAAATCAGAACTCTCACAGTTCAATGAGGATAAAGGATCTCCTTCTTGCTGAAAGTTTCATGAAATGTGTGACTTTCCCATAAAAACAGCCCATAGTACCAAGGCTTTCAACAAATACACAGAAATAGATGCCCTCTGCTCACCTCGGGGGCCATCCAGAAAGGGGTGCCAACAGATGTGTTTCTCCGTAGACGGGTACTGGTGAGTTGAGCTGAGACACCTACAAGAAAAGCGTGTCATAATCCAGCAGCAAGCAGACGATGATGCTAGACCAGGGCTGACAACCTTCTTTCATAGAGGGTCAGATAGCAAATATCTTAGGCTTTGTGATTTTAAGGCTCTGTGACAACTACTCAACTCTGCAAAAGCAGCTCAGATAATACAAAAGCAAATGAGTGTGGTTGTGTTTTCATAAAAATTTATTTAGGGATGCATATCATTTTCATGTATCATACTCTTCTTTTGATTTTTTTTCCCCCAACTGTTAAAAAATATAAAAATCCTTCTTAGTTCATAGGGTGTACAAAAATGGGACACAGGTCAGACCTGGCTCACAGGCTATAGTTTGCCAAACACTGTAGGTATGAGCATTTATCACTCTGTCTAAATCAGTAGGATTTTTTTTTCCTAGTGAATATTTCTATCCGTACTGCTGCAAAATTGGAATCAAAAGAAAGCATCAAGAACTAGGATTAACCCCAAATACCTTCCTACTATATTTCCAAAAATTTCAGGTGATATCTTTCTAAAAATGGTGCTTTGTTTGATGGAGGAAGAAAATTGGCATGTATTATCTATAATTGAGCATCAGTGTAGACAGAAAAAATTTTGAGTGCCTTATCTTACCTAGAAGGCTGGAAACCTGTCAGGAAAAATACATTTGTCAAATGGAAAAAGAAATAGACTAAGATTATTATTATCTAGGGCTCAGAGTTGAGGATCTGAATTTTAATATCATTCCCACGTGCTTTGTTTTAGTCTTTGCCCAGTTCTCCTTTTTATGCCACAACAGAAGTGAAGGTGAATTGGATTAGGAGTCAGAAGGCCTGTTCCCATAGCAATTATGCCTTTTCCTATAAGGCCTCGAGCAGATAACCTCACAATGAGTCTCAGTTTTCCCACCTTTAAACTGGGGACAATACTGCTCATTACACCTAACGCAAAGAGCTCTTAAATATCAAGGGAACAACTGTGAAAATGACATAAATTGAAAAGCATTTTACAAATATAAGGTACTGTTTTATACCAAGCAGAAATCTACCGCAGCCCTTAAGACAATAACAATAGTTGCCACTAATGTTGTCGATAAGAACTAAAAAACTTGGATACATGTGCTCATCAGCAAAGAACATATCTTTAAGAACATTAGGCATAGATTTGCCAAGTACCATGGGTTGTTTTTTGAGGGTAGTTCCACTAACTGCTTGCATTCTTTACTCTTTATTAGGAAGCCAGAGAGAGTTATTTAAACTCTATTTAAACACCCTAAAATTTTTCTTGTTTTTTTTTTAAAAAAAGACCAATTACTTAGTGCAATTTCATTTATCTTTGAGTAATTTCTTCTGAGCAAATGATTCACTGATACATTTTAACACTAAATTCTTTCTTACCAATAAAGCAATGAACATACAAAATCATCTTTTCTCCTCCTATGCTGATACTGAAAAAGAACATTTTAAAAAGTGCTTCTGTAAATGTTTTCTCATTATTTATAGCAGTCGTGCTGAAGGACTAACTGTTGTTAAATTCTTTAGAAGATTAAACCATTTGATAAACTTAAAAGGAAGATCAAATGGTTTGCTGGATTCAATACAAGGAGTGTTGTAAGGAGATATTTAATAGTTCTCTGGCCTTAGATGATACAGCTCTCTGTTTCCTCTCACCCTTCCATTTCCTGTTAATGTTTCCAGTTCAACCAGCCTCACATGTAGCAGCAATAATCACAATTTAAAGGGATGTTAGTTTCCAGACCCAAAGGACTATTTTACCTTCTGCTCACTGGGAATTAGTATGCCTGAGGCTAGAGAAAGTCATTTAAAAGACCAAGCGTTTTTCTCTTTTCATATGCAAAAGAATAATAGACAAAATGTAAATTATAGACAATTGCCCTGAGTGTGAAATACTTCACAACAAACCAGTTTTTCCCATCAAATTTGTCTTTTGAAACACTTTCATATTCTTTCTTTAATAAAATTGCTTCTCAAGCTGAAAATAGATTAACAAACAGCATCTCCTAGGGTGATCCATCTGGTGAACCCCCCCCCACCCCAACTCTCCAGCCTGTGTGTCACTGGAAAGGCCCTCAGCCTATGGTGTAGAAGAGAGGTCCCAGTCTTCTGAGATCACAATAAATTGTTGCCTTTGGCTAAACTGCACACATCAAGAAAACAAACGACAAGCAGTCATTACCAAAGTCAACGAGCTTAACTCCTCCTTCTGTTGTCAGAAGAATGTTATTCCCCTTGACATCACGGTGGATGATTCGGTTATTATGCAAATGCTGAAGGCCCTTCATGGAGTCCCATCACCACCAAACAACAGGAAAGAGAAAAGGAAAATTTGCAACGGTTAGTTTTAAACAATTACCCTACTATTAAAATCTAATCAAAGTCCACATTAGGCTACACCTCCCTGCTGTTAATACACCTTGCATATTATAGAGCAGTTTCCCCTTGTTAATATGCTGTGGGGAGCCAACCAATGACAAACTGCCCCCTCGACCCCACCCTGAAGGACGGCCTTACCAAGAGGGCCCCGTGTAAGATGTATGAATCACTGCTTCGTCCAGCCGCTGGTTGCACCTGAGTAGGCTTTTGACAAGCTCAGTGACTGAGCCCCCAGTACACAGCTGCAAGAGGAGGTGCCACGGGAGAGAGGCAGCGGGGGCACACATACAAAAAGAAAAGAAAAAGACTGTAAGAAAAGTCCAGCGATTACCGACCTCAAGGAGTAGATTTGCAAACCACAACACTCTAGGTTGGAACAGTGAAACTTCAGATTTCCATTGCACGGTCAAATCTCGTTCTCTGTGTGTATGTGTTTGTGTGTATGTATTCAAGGTGATGACTTATGACTGAAAATACAAGTCAAAAAAAGTTGACTTCTTTCCCAAGTTAAATAGCAAAGCACAAGACATTCTTTAGACATTAAAAAGAGAATGCATATAATAATCATGGTGAGTTATTATTGGAAATTTTACATGAATATTGTCTGTTTTAAAAAATATATATATATGTAGTTTGAAGGAAAGATAGTCAAGATGAATGCCCTTGATTCTTGGGAGGGGATAAATTTTATTTCTAATCTTCTTGTCTCCAGTGCTGGCACTGCAGACACCAGACGCCCAACCAGCAGCTCTTTCTAGAGTTGCCACTGCATGTCAGATTTATGGACTGGAGCCGCGTCATATGTTCATTTAACCTTTTCATATTCAACTTTAGAAGCTCAGCAACTTTATGTTCTTTTTTTCCCCTGTAATTAAAAACACTGTAAAAGTATATCTTTCATATTTGCTCTCTGCTATAAAATATACCGAGATTTTAGATACATAAACCAGGCATATTATTTTTTCACAGCAAGTTAAGGGTTTTCAAGGATAATTTTGACTAAATGCAGAAGGCAATGTGGAGGTTTCGGTGTGCTATATGCCATTTTAAATCAAGGGTTCTTAAGTGGTTTGAGCAGGGTTTGTATATACCTTGAAACTGTAGGCAGCATGTTGTATATTCATCTTGTACTTTCCTGCTGAGAAACTTTACAGCTTTTGTCAGATTTGCAGAGCCATCCTTGTCCAATAAAGTCAAGACCCTGATTTAGAGACCTAGGTTTCCTCCTGGCACTTTGTATAATTTGAGAAAGAGTTAACTAGTGAACAGTGGGGGTCCCCTGGTTGTGGCTGCTTGAGTCAACTGGCTTTTTGTAAGCAAGGCAATCTGAGGGAACACAGATTAGCACCTTTCCTAAAAGAGGGCACTCTTTATGAAGGGAATAGTGGCAACCCACTCCAGTACTCTTGCCTGGGAAATCCCATGGATGGAGGAGCCTGGTGGGCTGCAGTCCATGGGGTCGCAAAGAGTCGGACACGACTGAGCGACTTCATTTTCACTTTTCACTTTCCTGCACTGGAGAAGGAAATGGCAACCCACTCCAGTATGCTTGCCTGGAGAATCCCAGGGACTGGAGCCTGGTAGGCTGCTGTCTATGGGGTCACACAGAGTCAGACACGACTGACGTGACTTAGCAGTAGCAGCAGTACATTAAGATCTATTAGACTCTAATTACAAACATTTATAAGGTTTTAATAAATGGTGAGAAGATGTTTTTGTGTGATGAATGTATCTCTTCTTGCTACATCCTCGCCCATGCATTAAGAATCAAGATAAGCTGAAACTGAATCTGCCCATG
Source organism: Aepyceros melampus (assembly GCA_006408695.1). Taxonomy (NCBI): domain Eukaryota; kingdom Metazoa; phylum Chordata; class Mammalia; order Artiodactyla; family Bovidae; genus Aepyceros; species Aepyceros melampus. The sequence continues at coordinate 209,872 of SJXQ01004455.1, forward strand.
TTTTTACCATGTAAATTGCTCACAAACAATACTATTCAACTAAAAATCCCATATAGAATTGTTTATGGGGGCTGAGTCGCTTCTGATTCTTTATGACTCCGTGGACTGCAGCCCACCAGGCTCCTCTGTCCATGGGATTCTGAAGGCAAGAACACTGGAGTCAGTCACCATGCCCTCCTCTATGTGATCTTCCCAACCCAGGGATCAAAACCTCATCTCCTGCATCTTCTGCAGTGGCAGGCAGTTTATTTACCACTAGTGCCACCTGGGAAGCCTCAGTATAGAATTAGATCTTTAATAAAACTATGATAAATCACTCTCTTTCAGAAAGGATTCAAGAAGGAGCCAAGAACAGTGAAATGTACTGAAGGCTATAGTGGTCTGGGATTATATAAGTGTCCTCAGAATCCTTCTCCACCAATGTTTGATGTAACGCTAACTCAACACCAACACTTCTCATGACCATAATATTGAGTACCAGTGTAATTTCTTCCAAAGGATTCCACATTCTTTTTATTTCAACTATATCTTACATGACCCCAAAGGGCACATAACATTCAATGTTCAATCTAGTACTCTCTTGAACAGTGAATGCATTTTCAGTGTCATGATTCGTAGAAGAATCTTAATAGCTAATCTTTCAAAAAACATAAAATAATTTTCTCAGGACTGCCTCAATTAGATTTGATATATCAAAGGAACAAAAACAGGAAAACTGAACATAGAGTCCAATGATGATCACATAAGAATGCAGAACATGACAGAAGGGATGTTTTGGACCCACAAAAAAAAGTCCTTCCGAGGCTGATGGCATAGAGCTTGGAGAGCTTGAGAGAATAAGATTAGGGTGGGGATGCTCCCTTTTGGAAGTGGGAGTTGTATAAAGGAATAATGATGATGAAACCATTTCATATGAACCTCTTTTATTCAGAAATCTGCAGGGAGACTTCACAGGAGCCTCATGCCAACAAAGCGGTGTCCGTGCTGTAGAGTGGCAGTAGAGTGCAGGATCCACCAAGCCTGGGATTCTACCTGTCCCTACACCTTACCTGTCTCCTGATAAGCCTGTATGCAGGACAAGAAGCAACAGTTAGAACCAGACATGGAACAACCGACTAGTTCCAAATTGAGAAAGGAGTACATCAAGGCTGTATATTGTCATCTGCTTATTTAACTTCTATGCAGAATACACCATGTGAATGTCAGGCTGGATGAGGCACAAGCTGGAATCAAGATTGCTGGGAGAAATATCAACAACTTTGGATATGCAGATGATACGACTATAATGACCAAAAGCAAAAAGGAATTTAAGAGCCTCTTGATGAAGGTGAAAGAGGAGAGTGAAAAAGCTGGCTTAAAACTCAACATTCAAAAAAGTAAGATCATGGCATCTAGTCCCATCATGTCATGTGGCAAATAGTGGGGAAACAATGAAATCGTGACAGACTTTATTTTCTTTCTCGGGCTCCAAAATCACTGTGGATGGTGACTGCAGCCATGAAATTAAAAGATGCTTGTTCCTTGGAAGAAAAGCAATGACAAATCTAGACAGAGAATTAAAAAGCAGAGACAATACTTTGCTAACAAAGGTCAGTATAGTCAAAACTATGGTTTTTCCAGTAGTCATATATGGGTGTGAGAGTTGGACAATAAAAAAGGCTGAGCACCAAAGAATTGATGCCTTCAAACTGTGGTGTTGGAGAAGACTCTTGAGAGCCCCTTGGACTGCAAGGAGATCAAACCAGTCAATCTTAACGAAAATCAACCCTGAATATTCATCGGGAGGACTGATGCTGAAACTCCAATACTTTGGTCACCTGATGTGAAGAGCCTATTCATTGCAAAAGATCCTGATGCTGGGAAAGATTGAGGGCAAGAGGAGAAGGGAGTGACAGAAGATGAGATGGTTGGATGGCACCACTGACTCAATGGACATGAGTCTGAGCAAATTACAAAAGACAGTAAAGGACAGGGAAGCCTGGCGTGCTGCAGATCATGAGGCTGCAAATAGTCGGACACGATTTAGGGACTGAACAATAACAACAGCCTGCTCATGGCTTTCAAGAGATTTAGAACTTGATGCTGCACTGGCAACAAGGACAAGGCTAGAGTTTGAATGAAAAAGAGAGACGGTGAAGACCCCATGATAAGGAGCATAAGGGACCTAAGACACAGGGAGATACACAGGGAGATAGACAGTAGGAGGACTCAGGGTCACACAGTTGGAGTGTGGTCCCATTGCCATAGATTTACATGAGCATCTGCCGTATTCAGATCGAAATGTCACCCCAGAGAAGGACAGGAAGAGGGAAAAATAAAACCACTAAAAAACTAAGTCCTTATCCAAGTGACTAAGCTTTGAGCTGGACTGTGAAAATGGAAAACAAATTCCCCAAACTTGTCCCTTTCCAAAGAAGTACTCAGTTGACTAAGTTTAACAGAATGAGTTCAAATCAGTGTTTCCTCTAGGCAGGCTGGGGGCTCAAGAACAATGTTAGGTTTAGCTATTGAAAAGAAAGTGACCTCTTGGTTCTCAGTCATTTGTGACTGTCCAGTTTGTATTACTCAATCATGAACACTGTCCCTGCACTCACAGAGCTCAACACCAGAAATGGACACGTGAGTAATAAGAGTGGCAGGTGGAAGTGGAGTATGCCCAGGGGTATGGTGGCACTGAAGAGGGAAGGGTGGCTTCTGCCATGCCAGGGTAGAGAGGGAACAGTCTGGAACTCTTCCCAGAGGATGTAACACATACAATGATTCTGAAGGACAAAGGAGCTTATGGCAGGTGAAAAAAGAAGAAGAGCATCCTTGGAAAAGGGACACCATGTGCAAGGAAGGGAGCACAAAAGAATGAGGTGGGTGGAGTGTTTCTGTTTGCCGGTCCATCTACGTGCGTGTGTGTGTCTCTGTCTGTGTGTCTGAATTCTACGTACTCTGCCACTGTTGGGACAAAGGGACAGAATCTAGCATAGAGAGATGGAGAAGTAGAAAGGGGAACAGGGAATGCAGGCGTGCCCTGCCAAAGTGTGTGGACTTTAGGCACACATATTACAATACCATAATATACCATTGGATAGGAGTGGTAAGCTAGCAACAGGTTTTAGACAGGAGGTCTGTTCAGATTTCTAGAAAGACCTTGGTAGCAGCTTGGAGGGTGGACAGAACAGGAAGACACAGGCAGCTGGACACTTGTCAGGAGATATTGAAGCAATCAAGAGAAGCAAGGTCAATAAGTCAAGAGTCCTGAGGACAAAGAATCAGGGACAGATATACAGTGGGTGTTGGGGGGTGGTGCTTTTATAAGATAGCATCGACAGGAATTTTTGACCAGTTGGATAGAGAAAGCTAAGAAGAGACAGAGTCTAGGGATCTTGTGAGAATATCAATAAAGTTCTTTGATCCTCTAAAGCCAAAGCAGTAATAGACATGCAAAGCACTGCCACACCTTCATCAGAACCACTTCTCAGTCTGGCTCCATCTCAGGGACGCACATACCTTATTGAATTGCAAGTGCACTATTAAAATTCTACCCAGAGAACATTTAAATTAAATACTGGGTGATGATCCAAGCTAACTCAACCCTGGAATTTTCCCCTGAGACCTCATTTCAGTCTCTCTCCTGCCCTACTTTCAGTCTGGCCATTTCTGCAACAAGAGCATATTTGGTGGCATTTTGGATGGGTGGCCAACTTACAAACTTTCTTCATAGCTCTAGAACCTACGGATGGATTAAAAGCAGCCATTTTGTCAGCAGGATCAAAACTCAGCTGTGGATTTAAGAACAACAATAGAATCTGACTCAGTTGGTGCCTTTTGTTCACTAAATGTCAGAGTCTAAGAGCTGTCTGATTTCTTGTGGCTCAAAGAAACATATAATTAAACTGCTCAGGGTACCTTTAGGGGAAGCAGTCCTGTGAAGTTGATAAGCCCACTAGCAAGGTTTTAAAGGGCAGCCTGTGGGTTACAGGGAAAGGACTTAGGGTACTTGGATATAAAAAAGGAAAGCGGGAATGCACTGACAACTGTCTAATCAGAGTAAATATTCAGTGAAATGGACTGAACACTTTAAAAGCATGACAAGGGAACTATATTTAAATGCATCAAATAATATAATCCTCTTAAAGCTGTAAGGAGGCAGCCAAGCTTCCTACCTCACCCACCCCTGAAGGTTGGCACCTGCAGCCTTTTATTCCCACCCACACCGCCAGCCATCAGACTCAAATACAGAGGTAGGTCTGTATCCCTGCGTTCCTCCCTACGCCCTCAGCATTCAGGAAATGTAGCAGCTGGATGCATCTTGAATTTAATGAACGTTTTGCTCCAAACCAAGAAAAACAGAAAAATCATTTACATTCCACATCTATTTTCCAAAACATCGTTGAATATTGATTCAATCACAGTATGTGCATTTGCTAAGATGGTCATAATTTCAAGTAATAAAATGTTCCTTGTTCCATAAGCCATCAACTTTCCTCCACATTATTAAAGAGTGACCCTGCAACACAATCATCAGACCTTTATTCTAGTTGAAACTCTAACCTTCAAGTAGCTCCTGTACTGGCATGTTGATTTGCCCTAAGAGGACAGAATTAGGAGGAATTTCTTTTCAGTGCTCTTTTGTTCAGTAGACTTGATCTTTCAAGGGTGTTAGGTTCTACAGAGGGCATAAAGCAAAAGGCAAGGATTATCAAAAGTGCTCTGGAAGATGCCTTAGGGAGCACCATGTCAGACAATGTCCACCTCTCAGGAAGGCCAAGCAACATAGTTTTCCTCCACGGCATTGGGAGACATGTGTTTATTTTACTGATACAAAGTAAAGTCACTGCCTTGCCCCTAGAAGAATGAAAACAATATCACTTGAAACCATGGAGTTCTAGTCAGGGTGGGCTGGGAGGAAGATACTCATACTATGAGAGGTAGGAGGGCCCCGAGACCCCCACCTCCTGTTTCAGCCTCTCTCCAGAGCACATCGGAGATCTGGTGAGTAGGCAGAATCACTCCAACACGTCAGCTTCTTAGGTCCTCTTGTTTTTGCTGAATAAAGATAGCACATGAATATAGGGTGCAACTCAGCTACATTTCAAAGTTCTTACCTTCTCCATGCCCAAATGTTCTGTACTTTCCTTCTGACCCCCAGGCACTTCAAAGACTCTCATTCTAGGATCCAGCCAGAAACTGTCACTGGAGTCAGTGTTCTGTGCTCCAGGGCTTTCTAACCATCTCTGGCCAATCAAAATACGGTTCAGACCATCAGAGTTCCACTATGACCCTGACTTGTTAACATGATAACCTTGACTCATGCCACAATATCAATGAGTGAAAATACTTTAAGGTGTTAACTTGCAATGATAGTGGGGCTTAGACTGGACTTTCTAGGGCCTTACATAAATAAATGCAAAATCTGAACAGAGGTATCATTTCCCCCCACTTTGGCTTAGATACTGAACTTACACTTAGATCTTTGAGAGGAAAAACAGGTTAAAAAAATTCTTTCATTTGGTTTTAAAATATAAGGAGTTTTTTTTAGTTTACATTGTCATTAGCACTCTAAAGGCTCAACTATTTCTTTTAAGTTGAACATATTGTTTGAGCAGAAATAGTATTTAGCATGGAAAGTTTTATACCAAAGGAAAACAGAAAAAAATATATTTCATGTCTTAGCAAATACTAGGCATTTTGCCTGAATATGGAGCTTTTCTTAAAGATCTAATTTCTTATTATATTTCATTTAGGTGAGAGATAACAAAACGTAGATTTTCTGAGTTTAACATTAACTAGGACAAAACTTATTCACAAATTATCCAAAAGATTATTATGTGTTTGTCTCCATGTCTTTCTCCTATAGTAGTTGTCTGTCACTGAAGAAAGCTTTGGTTTGCGTTCTGGTAACAATTAGTAATTAATTTCAGAAATGACATTTTTATTTGCTTTTGTTTTCAGAGTTGTGGTGATTTAGGAGGGTTATTAATAACATTTTTCTATCCTCAAGAATTGCTCTGTGGAATAGCTTCTCGTGGTTCCTTTCATCATATTCAGCAAGGAAACAGCAAAGGCAATATAAATTTAATCTCAATATACAGGATGAAGGGAGCAATATTAAACAGATCATAATTTTATTGTGCAAGTTTCCTAAAGCACTCATTAAAAGGCTATAGGCAGCGCAACATGGTCAAGGTACTGTGTGACTGTCATTATCTTCCAGCAGAGTGTGTGTGTGTGTGTGTGTGTGTGCACGTGTGCGTGTATAATCAGGAACTGCTGCCATTTCAACCAGAGATCCAAAGTCTATTTCCCAGACCTGACAGACAGCATCATGGGCAGCAGCAACACAGAATGGGAGAAAAGCGAAGTGCAATCCTTCTCTAGTTCTGCCATATAACTGGTTATGGGATGGTAGGCATGCCACTCCTTCTCTGGGTCTCTATTCCTCAACTGAACACTAGGAGAGTGACCTGAAGGAAGGCTGAGGTCCTTGCCAGCTCTAGGAATCCAGGAATCTGTGTCTGTAAGCATATTGGAGGCCATGGACACAGCTAACCCGGAGCCTGGCATGGATGGCCTATTCCTAGACAGAAAAGACTGAGGATATCTGGTTCCCTGTGCCATCAGCTTTGGCATGGACCAACGCAACCTGCAAAAGGTATAATATCTGCATACTGTATTGCCGAGGCATGAATAATTCAGTGTGCCAGGGTAACCTCATTATCTGTGCTTAGTCATCCAGAATAAGCAAGAGACAGTCCGCGGGGGAGTATTTGCACAAGGCTCAGTTCACAGTTCTGAGCTCCTTCTCATCTTTCAAGGCCAGGTGCGGCCCTTTCCGGCTGCCTTGGCTATGCCTGAGGGGCTAACATCCAGTCAGTCCTCATGGGGAAGAGCACTTGTCCTCCAGGTGGTGGTCGGTCTGAGCAGCCTACCTACCCACCTGGTCAAATGGAGGGAGGGACAGTCCCTTTTCAAGCTCTGGAAAACCCCTGGAAGGTCCAGTTTTCTATATCCAAATGCAGAGTCTTTTTAAGTCAGGGTAAAATGAAAAGAAACTAGGACTTCTTGGTCACTGTACTTATATTATTAAATGATAATCAGTTTTAAAACACTGAGGTCTTACAGAGTTTAAGAATATAACCCTAGAGACACTGCTGCTGCTGCTGCGAAGTCACTTCAGTTGTGTCCGACCTTGTGTGACCCCATAGACGGCAGCCCACCAGGCTCCCCCGTCCCTGGGATTCTCTAGGCAAGAACACTGGAGTGGGTTGCCATTTCCTTCTCCAATGCATGAAAGTGAAAAGTGAAAATGAAGTCGCTCAGTCATGTCCAACTCTTAGCAACCCCATGAACTGCAGCCTACCAGGTTCTTCCATCCATGGGATTTTCCAGGCAAGAGTACTAGAAATTATTATTTCAGAGACCCTAGAAATATTACTTTCCATATTGCATGAGAATAAGCATTTAAAAATTAATGTTATTAATATTCTAGAGCTTTGTAAGCAGGATAAATCTGTAATATTCCCAGGGAAGGAGTGGGGGATAATAAAATCCAAATGATGATACTATGAGAACATCTATGTGATGTAACCAGTCAACTAAACAGACAAAGATGATTTTTAAAAACAAAAATCCCTTACATCTTTATATTCTGAAGAGTGCAACTAGTGTGACAGAAATGTTCCTTGCAGATTATCCCATCTGAATACAACAAATAAATTTCTCATACATGGTTGCTATGGCATCCAATATATATTGTCTCATGACCAGGCCCTCCCAGAGCCGGATGGGAGGTTTTTGACAAAAGACCCCAGACAGTGAATCCAGGACTGACCTCCCCTTTGTTGCTTCTCTCTTAAAGCTTTCACACATGTCCCCATGCTCATGGATCACACATGTGACCTCAGGCATGGAGGCTGGTTCAGAGGGGTGGAGTCTAGGACAGATGAGGGTGGGCCTCGTGAGCATGAGGCAATACAACAGACCTGTCCTAATATACTGATTTCACATGCTGTCACTGCGTTGTTGCCATGTTAGTCCCATGGAGGAACTGTATTTGTAGGGAATGGACTCTTTTGCACCCAGTTACACACATTCATTTCCATTAACAAGGGAGAAAGAAGGGCAAGACTATAGTGGATATACAGTGATGCTGGCTTCAGACTGTCTCTTCAAAGCAGATGTGGCCAGGAATATCAGATGCTCCCTGCTCCCAAGATCAGAGGCACCTCTCATCAGGAATTGTGCCTAGCTACAGGGAACTTCCTCCCCCAAGGCCACGTGCCCTGGGTGGCATGCACCCAGTGATTGGTTGATGCAAAGATAAAATACAGGACGACCCTACAAGAGCATCCCAGGTCTTCTTCTCCCTGAGGATGAGCTGAGGCCTCTGTTGCGACTACACTGATGTTTCCTGTCTCCCTTGTCCAATCCCACCTTCCGTCCAGGTCTAGCCCCAAGAAGAGGAACTCTCCAATAACCTTCCATAAACAACTGTCAGAGTTTATTTTCAGGAAATCCAACCTGAGATGAGGATTAATGACCATGAATAGGCTGATTCAAATTTGGTGAGCAAGTAAACCTTGGGTTAACAACATTTAAAATGAGCTGCAATCAGCTGGAACAGGTTTTCTGTGAAATTTCCCCAGCCTGGAGTAGAATATAACCTTTTCCAACTGTATTCTTATATTCATTGTATTAGAAAAAAAGGTTATTAAAATCTCAGAAGCAGAGAAACATGCACATTTTCAGCACACAGCCTACCTGTAAGAACGTAGAGAATACCACATCTGGTAAGGTACCTGTAATATGCAGGAGAGATCATTTCCCCCAAATGTGCATCGTATACTATTAAGCAATAACGTGTCTGCTCACCCCTGGTGAGCTGTCTGAATCGATGGTCACCCAACGGGAGCCTCTTACCTCCAGGACCAGCCACAGCTGTCCTCCCACACAGTGATCCACTTTGTAAAACATTCCGTAAAACTTTACAACATTGGGATGATTCGGGAGAAACTGCAAAATGTTGTATTCTGCCTCAATCTCTTCATCCATATCCTATATAAGGTAAAAAAAAAAAATGCATGCTGAATTCAGTATAATGTGTGAGGTAGGGTATAGGACTGATATCATGATCAAGTAACCCCTTAATAAAGCATATTTAGTCTGCATTTTTTATGTCATCATTACCATATCTTGAAGACACCTAACAATGAACATGTAGATACCAACTAAAGCCTTCTAACTGTTATATCAATAAAATGTCTTCATTATATATCTTTAATAATAATATCATAAATAGCCTTTTAAAATTTAAAAATGTCTGAAGTTTCAAAGCAATTAAAGAGAAGTAGTGCAAAGGGATCAAACCAGGATACAACACTTATAACCTCACTGTGCTAAACAGTGGACAGCATTATAAGCTCAGTGTTCAGTGCTCTGATGGATGCCAGGCTAAGATGACTGAACACCACAAGTCTGGGCCACTTTGTGACTTACAAAGAGACCAGACTCTGTGTAAACCCAAAACATCACTCTTAACAAGAGAATAACTGTTGAAGAGCCCTGGGGGCTAAAACCAATAGTAAAATGGACAAAAGAAAATCATCTAGAAAATCATCAAGGAACTTTGGACTCCAAATGAAGTCCCTTCATTCAGATGGGCCGGACTTCCCTGGTGGCTCAGACAGTAAAACGTCTGCCTGCAATGCGGGAGACCTGGGTTCAATCCCTGGGTTGGGAAGATCCCCTGGAAAAGGAAATGGCAACCCATTCCAGTATTCTTGCCTGGGAAATCCCATGGATGGAGAATCCTGGTAGGCTACAGTCCGTGGGGTCGCAAAGAGTCAGACACGACTGAGCGACTTCACTTCACTTCATTCAGATGGGCCAGGGAGTCATAACTCATTTTGGGATATCATGCCAGGCTTCAGTATCTCTAGAAAATCACCCCAGAATCAAGAAAGAAGTTGAAAACTCAGTGTGCATGAAACCCTATATTGTGGTTACTTACACTGATTGGATCTAGAATTTTCACTGCGGCCAGGCTCCCATCTCTCTTATTAGCCACCTTGTAGACCTTGCCATAGGTGCCTTTACCTATGGTCTCTATAATTTCCCAGGTATCTGTGGGATCTGGAAGCGATTCAAGTCCAAGCATTGTGGCGTTGTAATGAAACAATCCATACAGATGTCTCCTGGTGGGAGGAAAAGCTTGTTATGAGCAACAGATCGCAGGATTAGTGTCAACGGGCTTTTGAAACAAGAATATTTTTATTTCTTAACCAGCAATCTTGTGGTACTTTCCTTTTTAAACTGTCCCCTTGTAATTTATGTAGATTTTTTAAAAAGAGATTTGAAGTCTCTTTAAGAAAGGGGAGTAGAAGATACAGGGTGGGCTGCATGGCTCTGGAACATCTTTAAAAACACAATTCTAAAAGGGGAGATTATATCCACACAGAAGGTGAAGTCGCTCAGTCGTGTCCGACTCTTTGCAACCCCGTGGACTGTAATGTACTAGGCTTCTCTGTCCATGGGATTCTCCAGGCAAGAATACTGGAGTGGATTGCCATTTCCTTCTCCAGGGGATCTTCCCCACCCAGGGATCGAACCTGGGTCTCCCGCATTGGAGGAAGACGCTTTAACTCTGAGCCACCAGGAAGGCTCAATCCACACAGAAGGAGGGAGTAAATCCACACAGAAGGAGGGAGTAAATCCACACAGAAGGAGGGAGTAAAAGAGCCAAAGAGGATGTCCAGTCATGACCAGACAATCTCATTCTAGGTTGCTAGTAGTGGCTGCTGATGCCAGGAAAAAATCTGAAAGTCTCAGGTCTGAGATCTTTACAGCCAAATTATGTAACCTTGACCAGGTTTCTCTGATGGTCACTAGAAACTAGCATCCAGCCTCTGTGTGCAAAGTCTGGGCTGTTAGGAAGGAGGATCTGGTGCCTGTACAAACCCCTATGTTCCTGTCCTTTCAGAAAGCTTATGTTAAATCTTCCAGGACTCCCTTGAGTCTCGAAAGGCTGGCTCAAGAGTTAATGATTAAGAAATGTGAAGATACAGAAACAAAGAATAGCTATTGGGCCAAGAAACTGGTAACAACTTAGATTATAAATCCACCACATAACAGAAACACTAAACTTCCAGTTCGCTGAAAGATATGGATAAAAGCCTGACACACATTTCTGAATTGTTTCTACAGGAAGAAGACTGCAACCAGATGAAAACTGCTGACCACAAGAACAGAGATTCCAGACTGAAACTAGAAAGCTGATGATGCTTGCAACTTCACCTTCATACCAACCAATCCGAGATGCTTGTGTACAAGTTGATCACACACCTTCCCTCACACTGCCTTTAAAAGCCCTTCCCCAAAGCCATTGGGGAGTTCAGGTCTTTGGGGCATCAGCTGTCTATTCTCTTTGCTTGATGTCCTGCAGAAAACATCGAACTTTCTTTCACCACACCCCGCTGTCGGTGTATTGGCTTTGGTGTGAGAGGGTAAGAGAACCTAAACTGGGTCTGGTAATAGCATCAGTCAGTGCACAGTATCCATTGTCATCCAGGTCTTAGGTCCTGCAAGGATTCGCCAAGCCCAGACCCCGTGCACACAGCAACAGCCTGCTGTGGGAATCACACTGAATGGCCAACCAGAAGCTGCAGCTCACCCCTCTTAGCAGTAGTCTATTTGATAAGGACTTGGCCCTGTAAAGTTTAAGTACTTTAAAGCACCAGCAGCAAGCTTGGCAGGCAAACAGTCACCCTAGACTGGTCCCATGAAAAAGCCCCTTCAAATATAGTTACTCCAAGGCTGGAAGAGGGGTCTCAACCCCAGGCTGCTACTAACCTCAGGAAAGGGGCCATTAGACTCCAACAGGAACAACCATAGCATCCAGTCCCCAGGTGTCCACCTGGAGTGAGCCCTTCTGCCTCATGCTGGGCAATCCAATTTCCACTTCTAATTATCTTCCAGACTGCATTCACTCAAGACACAGCCTTTTGACTTGGGACAAAAATTCACTTTTCATCCGGTTGATGGGGACATTTCAAAGATATTGAAAACCATTACCAAAACCAAACAAAATCCCAATATCTGTGGTATTGATACTGAGAGGGAATCTGTCTTTCCAGAGACCACCTGGCAGGAATTTTATGCTCTGAAGGGGTCTCCAACCAACACCTTGAGAGCCCAGGCCAGGGTCACCCTGGGCTGAGACAATGACTCTAAAAGGTCAGGTGGTCAAACAACTCCTGATTTTCATCTTCTGGTTTCAAGATTCTAGTGAACTCTAAGTTTTCCCCTTGGCCAGTGTTTCTGAAAATCCACCTTTCTCAGCACATGTTTCACAGTTCTTGCCATATATGTAATGTTACCTGTGCTATTAGCTACTAATTTAAATTATTTGCTTTTTTACATAAATAGATGTCTCATGTTTTTTTAAATTTTTTTTATTGGCCACAGACTACTGGGAGAAATATCAACAACCTCAGATATACAGATACCACCACCCTAATGGCAAAGAATGAAGAGGAACTAAAGAGCCTCTTGATGAAAGTGAAAGAAGAATAGGAAAAAGCTGGCTTAAAATTCAACATTCAGAAAACTAAGATCATGGCATCCGATCCCATCACTTCATGGCAAATAGATGAGGAAAGAAAGGAAACAGTGACAGATTTTTATTTCTGGGCTCCAAAATCACTGTGGGAGGTAACTGCAGCCATGAAATTAAAAGACAATTGCTCCTTGGAAGAAAAGCTATGACAAACCTAGACAGTGTGCTAGAAAGCAGAGACATCATTTTGCCAACAAAGATCCGTGTAGTCAAAGCTATGGTTTTTCCAGTACTCATGTATGGATGTGAGAGTTGGACCATAAAGAAGGCTGAGCACCAAAGAATTGATGCTTTTGAACTGTGGTGTTGGATAAGACTATTGAGAGTCCCTTGGACCGCAAGGAGATCAAACCAGTCAATCCTAAAGGAAATCAACCCTGAATATTCATTAGAAGGACTGATGCTGAAGCTGAAGCTCCAATACTTTGGCCACCTGATGTAAAGAGCTGACTCATTGGAAAAGACCCTGATGCTGGGAAAGATTGAAGGCAGAAGGAGAAGGGGATGACAGAGGATGAGATGGTGGGATGGCATCACCAATTCAATGGACATGAGTTTGTGCAAACTCCAGGGAAGCCTGGTGTGCTGCAGTCCATGGTGTCACAAAGAGTTGGACATGACTGAGTGACTAAACAACAGTAACAACATGGCCTGTAGGATCTCAGTTCCTCAACCAGGGATCAAACCCACACCCCTGGCAGTGGAAGTCTGGAGTCTTCATCACTGGGAAGTCCCATATATATCTTTTAAAGGCACTTCATATCCCTACCCTAAATCATTTGCCATATATCAAAATTAGCTGTGAAAAGATGATTATACTAAAAACAACAGTTGTTCAAGTACAGTCAGAGACTACTGCCCCTGTTCTTTTGGGGAAAAGAAGGAAATCATGGAGTGATGGGGTAGAGTTAAAGACTAGCACAAACCTTTCCCTTAATCTCATCAGAAGACATGAAAAAGAATTAGCAAGTGAACAATTTTGTCTCTATGTAAATCACTGTCCTTTATTGCAAGATCCTCAAAACCTCTGAACACCTTGGGAACGGCTCTTCAGCTCAGCTTCTACAAAAGCGAAAGGCAGGATCAACTGAGGTGTTGATTAAGGCCAGACAAGTGGGGATGGGGAGGGTAATGAGATGTGCTTCCTGGACAGAAGAATCTGGCTGATCAGCGTGGGTAGAATTACTTTATACTCACCAGGATAGGCTCTGTTTCTCCACTTGCATCTGGGCTCAGTGCCACTGACACAGAGGTGCTGAGCCAAAATGCCTGCGTGATCCAGGCCCTGCCCTGCCTAGCCCCAAGATTTGCCTAGCAACGCATCTTTCTGGGCCTCAGTTTCCTCATTGGCATGGTGGGGCTGCTTCTGCCACCCACTTCACATTGTGGCTATGAGTCTAAGAGGATGAAGACAGAATGAGGTGAACGTGGTGAGTGCTCAACCAGGGACAGTTGCCGTCACAAAGGCACAGCACCATGTTCTGCCTCAGCAGAGGCAGCATACCTTCTTGTTGTTTTATTTTACCCTCAGCCACAAACCAAATGAGAACCAAATTTGCTCTGCTCCAATCAGTTATCAGTTTCCAACAAATGGCAAGAATTCGGTGTGGGCAATTGAAATCACAGCCCATGGCAGTGGGAGAGGACCTTGGAGGCCCTCGAATCAAGTGGTTTCCTGACGATTTGGGGCCATGACACCCTTTTGTTAAATTAAATCTTACTTAGGATACTGATGGATAAGCTGAGAGAAGCGGTGCCCTTCTGGCTGAAGGAGGCTGGGGAAGCGGGTGCCTACACTGTGCCTCCCATGGGGGACCAGAGGGAGCACCAACTCCCTGGTCTGCTTGCAGCTGCTGGGTTCAGCACTGCGAGTCCTGTAGCCTAGGAAACCTCAGAACTAGGCAAACCAGGACAGTCTGTCACCCTAGACTCTGGGATCTTCTCTGAGCACTATTAGAAAATCACTGATTAAGTAGCCTCCACCACCACCATCTCATCCTCTACTATGCTTAAATTGTAACTTCCTCACACCTCAATTCATATGACTGTATGTGTGTGTGTGTTAGTCTGAGTCGTGTCTGACTGTTTGCAATTGCTGGACTGTAGTCCACCAGGTCCTCTGTTCATGGGATTTCCCAGGCAAGAATATTGATGTGAGTTGCCTTTTCCTTCTCAGAGCATCTTCCTGACCCAGGGATCGAACCTGGGTCTTCTGCGTTGCAGATGGATTACTTACTGTCTGAGCCACCAGGGAAGCCTGCCCCAATTCATATATGGTGAAGTCCTAATCTCCAGTACCTCAGAATGTATTTGGAGATAGAGCCTTTAAAGAGGTAATCAAGGTAAAATGAGGTTATGGGGCAGAGGGGTTGGAGGAAGTTAATCCATATGACCAGTGTCCTTTAAAAAAGAGATTAGCGCACAGACACACGGAAGAAAGACTCTGTAACAGAGGAAAGATGGTCATACTCAAGCCATGGAGAGAGCCCTCAGAAGGAACCAACTTTGCTGACATCTCGGTTTGGACTACTAGCCTCCCGAACTTTGAAGAAATAAATTTCTGTTGTTTAAGCCACCCAGTCTGTGGCACTTTGGTATTAGTTACCTACCTAGCTAACTAATGGGTTTCCCTGGTGGCTCACTTGGTAAAGAATCTGCCTGCAATGCAGGAGACCTGGGTTCAATCCCTGGGTTGGAAAGATCCCTTGGAAGAGGAAATGGCAACTCACTCCAGTATTCTTGCCTAGAAAATTCGATGGACAGAGGAACCTGGCAGGCTACAGTCCATGGGGTTGCAAAGAGTCAGACTTGGCTGAGTGACTAAGCACTTGCGTGCACGCGCACACACACACTAATTTACAGACAAAACTTAAGTCCAGGTTGGTGACAGGACTGTGTCAGGGCAGTACAGGAGTGGGAATCCAGGCTTTCCTAAGCCCACACAATAGAATGAAGGGAATCCTCTGATTAGCAATGGTTCTCTCTGACAACTGCACCAAATACTGAACAGTTCTGTGAGGGAGATGCTTCCCACATGGAAGCCAAACGCATCACAGACAGAGACAGCACTCTCTGCACTCTGCAAAACAAGAAGAACTCACCAGAGGGAATCATCTACAGTCGACACCAGTAATGGGGAGCGGGAGGCAGACCCCCCAGGTTCCACTGCCACACCCATCATGTTGAGCTGGACATTCATTCACAGACAGGGTTAAATAAAGGTGCAGCAGAACAGGTGCACATTAATAAGCCTGCCAGTCTGCTGTCTTTAAAATCAATACCCGACTCTATAAACTCTCTGATGATTGATTAAACAGCCAGCCCAAACAGTGGCTGCTTATACAGCCCCATAAAGGTGGTGATAATCTGCTCGGGCAGGCTGCCCTACAGACAGCTGAAAGGCTGCTCCTGGCCAGAATGTTAACCTTTGTGGGTAGATGGTGCTTCTGCCTATGTCTGTGCCCAGGGCCTCACGTAATTAGCCAGGAGTGACCAAAGAAAGGTCAGGAGGAGTTTGGAGTAAGAAGGATGAACGTGGCACTGCAGTTTCCTGCGTCTCCCACATGAGGTCTCCATCATTTATTCAAACACAGAATTTAGAGTGACCTCAGGAGATTTGGCTTCCCTGCAAAGAATCTACCTGCAATATAGGAGACCCCAGTTCAATTCCTGGGTCAGGAAGATCCCCTGGAGAAGGAATAGGCTACACACTCCAGTATTCTTGGGCTTCCCTGGTGGCTCAGCTGGTAAAGAATCTGCCTGCAATGCTGGAGACCTGGGTTCGATCCCTGGTCTGGAAAGATCCCCTGGAGAAGGGAACACCTATGCACTCCAGTATTCTGGCCTGGAGAATTCCATGGACTGTGTAGGTCATGGGGTTGCAAAGAGCTGGACACGACTGAGCGACTTTCACTTCACTCAGGAGACTTGAAATCTCAAGTTACATGGATTGCTCTCAATGCAAAACAAATAGAAGGACAAATCTATCTGGGAAGATGTGAGTGCATTTTTCAGCATGAGACACATTCATGCAGTTTACCCCCCATTTCATATTTCTTATGGACCTGGACATGTCTGTAGTGTGGCTGTTCTAGAGTGAAGACTTGGTGAATACTCTTTGATATTTTTATGTAGTAATACTATGGAAGTTGATACCACAACAGATTTCTGATCAAAGTCACTACTCTCTCAGAGCAAGATTCTGCTCTCCCCTCTCTTCCTGTGGCATCCAAACCCTTCCACTACAGGGAAAAGCCATCAGCAAGGCAAGGAGAACATCATTTACGAAAGAAATCTCCATCTAGTACATAAGGGTAACCTAGGTATTAAAGGAATGTTTCCCAACCTTTGCCCACACATCACAATTAACAAAATATCTAGGATATATCCAACTTCTCATTACTTAAGCCACCAGATAGATAGAAAAGCAGACAGATATTTAATAAGAGACTTTAAACAACGGGGCTTCTCTGTGGCTCAGATGGTAAAGCGTTTGCCTGCAATTCAGGAGACCCAGATTCGATCCCTGGGTCAGGAAGATCCCCTGGAGAAGGAAATGGCTAACCATTCTTGTACTCTTGCCTGAAAAACTCCATGGACTGTCGCCTGAGGAACCTGGTAGGCGATAGTCCATGGAGTTGCAGAGTCGGACACAACTGAGCGACTTCACTTTAAACAACAAGGTCCTACTGTATCTCACAGGGAACTATATTCAGTATTTTGTAATAACCTATAGTGAAAAAAATCTGAAAAAGAACACACATAAATATTTATATGTATATATAACGAAGTCACTTCGCTGTACTCCAGAAACCAAGACAGCATTGTAAACCAATCATACTTCAATAAAAAGAAAAAAGAGACTTTATCTTTGTGGTAACAGAATCCCTTAGAAGATAAGAACAATAGTTCTTGTTTTGTTTTGTTTTTAGAAGTCAGTCTCCTAGAGTCATAGGCCGTGCCTCTTTGTAGCAGTTGGGAAAGCAGGCTGTCAATAATATTCTTTCTGTTGATAAGTACAAATGGACTGAACATGACCTCTGTTTGCAACTAAGAGCAGGGGCAGGTCTTGCTCCACCAGAGAGCAGCTCAGCTCCAGGACCTTCTACCACAAGAGAGGGGCACCTTGCCCAGGTTTCACGTCGCACTGCAGTGAGGAGCTCCCATGTGGCTGTAAAGTAGAGCACATCTATCTGCTGCTTTATCTTAGCAGGACTGATGTCTAAAGACTTCCTGAGGAGTTCTGGTTACAATTATCAGCAAAAGACGCACTTTAAAAAATTAGCCAACATATTCCAAGCTTAGGTTGTGTCAAACATTACACCATAGAGATTTAAATTCCACACATTTTTAGCAATCACAAAGGAAAGTCAGGCATCCTGATGGAAGAACACCCTAAGAAAGAGTGTTGCCAAAAAATTAAAGCTGAATCTGATCAAACGTCTAGATTACCAATTTACAGGAAGAACACAGATCAGGACAACATGCTAGACAACACTGTGGATGTACAAATAAGCAACATCCAGACTCTCGGTAAGAAATGCTCCAAGACAAATGACCCAACTTCTTCAAAAAATAAACTGCAAATAAAAATAAATAAACTGAAAGGGAAAACTTTAGGATTAAAAGGTGCTTATGACTTATGACACATACCAAATATAAAATAAACTGGATTCACAAAAACAAACTTTAAAAAAATAACAGTTATGAGATTATTAGGATGCTGACTAGTTATTCAATGATATTAAAGAAATATTGCTAATTATTTTAGTTGTGATAACTATATTTGTGGCTGTATTTTTAGTCCTTATCTTTTATCAATACATCCTGAAATACTTACAGGTACAACAATATGCTGTCTGGAAAAATATGAGTGGAAAAAATACAGGGCGTACATGACAAAAGATTGACCATGGGAGATTATTATTGAAGTTGCGTACATGAGGGTTCACAATCATGTTCTGTTTACATTTGTATGTTTTTCAATTCCCTATTTTGGAGATTATAAACAGTTTTAAAACTTCTGTGTAATTAACGTACCTTAGCATACATTCTGATATTCATACACCAGGTCAATCCCACCTCTCCCTGAACCACTTCCTCATAGTGGATTCTATAAAAATGTCTCTGGACAGCTACATGTAAAAGAATGAAATTAGAACATTCTCTAACACCACAGGGGCTTCCCAGTTGGTACTTAGTGGAAAGGATCCTCCTGCCACTGCAGAAGACATAAGAGACACTGGTTAGATCCCTGGGTCGGGAAGATCCCCTCGGGAAAGAAATGGCAACTCACTAACACCACACACGAAAAATAAACTCAAAACATGTTAAAGACCTAAATGTTAGACCAGATATTATAAAACTCCTAGAGGAGAACAGAGGTAAAACACTATTTGACACAAATCACAACAATATTCTTTTGGATCCATCTCCTAGAATAATGGAAATGAAAACGAAAATCAATAATTGGGACCTAATTAAACTTTAAAAACTTTTGCACAGCAAAGGAAATCATAAACAAAATGAAAAGACAACCTACAGAGTGGGGGAAAATATTTGCAAATGATGCAACTGACAAGGGATTAATCTCCAAAATACAAAAACAGCTCATGCAACTCAATAAAAAATAAATAAATAAAAACAAATAACCCAATCAAACATGAGCACAAGATCTAAATAGACATTTCTCTGAAGAAGACATACTGATGGCCAAAAGGTACATGATAAGATTCTCAATGCAACTAATTATTAGAGAAATGCGAAGCAAAACTACAGTGAGGTATCACCTCATACTGGTCGGAATGGCCATCATCAAAAAGTCTACAAATAAGCAGTGCTGGAGAGCAGGTGAAGAAAAAGAAACTCTCCTACACTATTGGTGGGATTGAAAAACTGGTGTAGCTGTTATGGAAAACTGTATGGAGGTTCCTTAAAAAAAAACAAAAAAGTAGGATTACCATATGATCCAGTAACCCCACTCCTGGACAGAGAAAAACCATAATCTGGAAAGAAACAGGCACTCCATATTCATTACAGTACTATTTACAAAAGCCAAGACATAGAAGCAACCTCAATATCCATTGACAGATGAATGAATAAAGAAAATGTGGTATATTTATATAATGGAAAATTACTCAGCCATAAAAAATAATGCCATTTGCAGCATGGTTGCACCTAGAGATAATCACACTAAGTGAAATAAGCCAGACAGAGAAAAACAAATTCATATGATATCACTTGTATGTGGAATCTAAAAAAATGATGCAGATGAACTTACATGCAAAATAGAAACAGACCCACAGACACAGAAAAAAAGTTATGGTTACCAAAGGCAAAAAGGAGGGAGGGATAAATTCAGGAGTTTGGGATTAACATATACACACTAGACACATAAAATAGATAACCAACAAAAACCTATTATAAAGAATAGGGAACTATACTCAATATTCTGCAATAACCTATATGGGAAAAGTATCTGAAAAAGAATAGATACATGGATATGTATAACTGAATCACTTCACTGTATACCTGCAACTAACACAACATTATAATCTATATTTCAGCAAAAATAAATTAATTTTTTTAAGTCTCAAAGTCTCATGTGGGCTAGCACTGGAGTCATTAAGAAATAGTAAACCACCAATATAAGATCAACAATAAAACACTTTGATTCTAAAGCACCCACACTTGTATTGTCCGAAAGGCACCTTTTCAGTCTACCTCTAGGTGACCGAGGCACAGTCAGTCCCCCTCAGTGGCTGATGTTCCAGCCCAAACTGCCTCTAAATGCAGAACTGTAGTTACGAGAAACTAATGAACCGCTGAATGGCACAGGAAAATCAATAGGCAGAAGAAGGCAAGTGACCTTCTTCTGCCCGTCCAACTCCTGCTCTTTTTTCCTGAAGGAGGAAGAGAGAAAGAACACCAATACACAGACACCGAAATAAACAAAAAGGCTCATCACCAAAAAGATCTGTGATCTTTTTCCTCTGATCTCTGAAAAAGGACTGCCCAATGGCCTGAAGCTGAATCTGCCCAAGGCTAAATGCAGAGTCACTGACTAGCTGGGTGGGTGGCCCGTAAGCAGCAGGTGAAAGGCCTAGAGGGAAAATGAAGGATAGTCCAAGGTGAGCCTTGGCTTTGGCAATAAAAGGAATCCACAAAACAAATTTCACATGGTGCCCTTAAAACTGATGTGTTTAGTGAAAAAGAAGGAAACAAGTGAATCTGAAGAAAAACGGTCCTCTGATAAATTCCCTACTCATTCATCCGTGTCTTTTCAGAGGCCCTATGAGCTGATACACCACAAGGGGTCAAAAGCAAATAGATGAGCTCAATTCTTCCAGGGCTGAAGTGAGCACTAAATATGCTCACTGTGAAGTGTGGCCATTTCTTCCATGTGCTACTGCTCTTGCCTTGTCCTTTTGCCCATCACCTCTGTGGATTAATAAAAAATTAGACTTGGGGTTTCAAGGTGACTGTACATCAACAATAGGTCATAGATTAGCCTGTGTGTGCTCAGTCACTAAATCGTGGCCAACTCTTTGCGATGCTATGGACTGTAGCCCACCAGGCTCCTCTGTCCATGGGGTTGTCCAGGCAAGAATCCTGTGGTGGGGTGCCATTTCCTCCTCCAGGGGATCTTCCCGACTCAGGGATCAAACCCACGTCTCCTGTGTCTCTTGCATTAGCAGGAGTATTCTTTACCACTGAGCTGCATAAGAAGACCATTGGATTAGCCCAAGTTATTACACAATTTATCATTTATGCATTTAGTAAGTAGTTATTAAATGCCAATTGTATGCAAGCCTTGGACTAGATTCTATAAGGAAGAATAGGAATCAGCTTTGGTTTTAAGGTTCTAAGCTTATTTAAGAAAACTTTATGACTTCCGGGTGAGAAGGAACAGTAAAGTCAGGTATCAAGTTTCTCTAAAACTAAATGAATGAATATCATTAACAGCAAAAAATTGAGATCCAACAAGAAAATGAAAATGCACAGCATTAATCAAACAAAAGAAGGGATACAATTTCATGCCATAATCTGAAAAGTAGCATTTGGGGAAAGTGAGAGGTAGAAGATCCCAGGAATGACTGCTATTCTTAGCTCAGCTCTCTCTCTTGTCCCAGAAGAGTGGTGAGTTTGAGAGATGATGGTTAGACAAAATTCTATAAAACCTTAATAACACTCTCTATTTAGAGAGAATTAGAGGGATGAATTAGCAGCAGAGAAATGGGTCCAGGGTCATCACTTATATATGCATAAGATTTAAGAACCTTTTGCTTACATCACTCAAAACTAGGCTTTGTGGGTCATTAAAAGAAGTAAAAGAAATGATCAGGCTGTGTTCTAAAACAAGTTACATTTCTAAAGACACACAGGAAAAGATGCCTCCTGCCAAGTAGAGTAATGCTAGCACAGCACTTTTAGACAATATTTCAGAGAGAAAAGCAAAGTCAATATCAATCAAGCATGACTGCCCCAACGTCCAGTACCCATACATCAGAGGGCAAAGTGAACAGTCCAGACAGACAGATGTTTCCTGGTAAAATTAACTGAATATCAAGGCAGAGAGAGAATTTTTCAGGTACAGAGGACAGATATACACACACACACACACAAATCCATACCCCAAAACAAAACGAAAAGCAAACAGAACAGAACAGAAGCTCAGGTTTCTCTCTACACCAACACTCAATACTCATTAAAGGAAAATCTGTAATCTATATGTACAATAGTCTGAGGGAGAAAAAAGTGAACATTTTTATATTTAGCCAAAGTGTTATTCAAGAACAGAAACAATAAACATTTTCAGACATGAAAGAGCTCAGTGATTTCATGACTCCTACTTGAAAAAAAAAATGACTTGATTTCAAAACTGAGCAAACAAAGAGATAAAGGTGGAGGAAATAGTCTGATAGGGATATCTGAGATTATTTATATTTAGAAATGATACAAAGCAGCAGTAGGAAGTACATTTACAGAGGGAACTGCTATACATTTTAATAAAAAAAAATTAAAAAATAGTAAACCAAATTAACAAGAGGGGGAAAGTTTCTCTACTTTCTAAAGATGATAAATCAAGAAATTGACATTTAAATATATTATTTAAAATTATCAAGTTAACCAAGTGAAATAATATTAATTTTAAAAAAGAGAAAGCATACGCATTAATTTTCTCACTCGTTTCACTGAGTCACTAGTAATTGATATATTGATAAACAGAAGTTAAAATCACTATACAAAGTTATAAAAAGAATCTCTAAAAGACAAAGAAATCGACTATAAA
>SJXQ01004455.1:232993-253360 GCA_006408695.1 Aepyceros melampus
TATATATATATATATATATATATATATATCACATAAAGAGAAGACAAACCATGCGGTAAAAAACAGGGGAGGGGTGGGCAGCATTAAAGACAGAAAATATAATGTAAGTTAAGAAGCATTAAAAATGTTCAGATGAAATTAAAAGACGTTTGCTCCTTGGAAGAGAAACTATGACAAAGCTAGACAGCATTAAAAAGCAGAGACGTCACTTTGCAACAAAGGTCTGTGTAGTCAAAGCTATGTTTTTTCCAGTAGTCATGTATGGATGTGAGACTTGGACCATAGAGCAGGATGAGTGCCAAAGAACTGATGCTTTTAAAATGTGGTCCTGGAAGGGACTCTTGAGAGTCCCTTGGACAGCAAAGAGATCCAACAAGTCAATCCCAAAGGAAATCAACCCTAAATATTCATTGGAAAGATTGATGCTGAAGATGAAGCACATGTACTTTGGCCACCTGCTGTGAAAAGCCCAACTCCTTAGAAATGACCCTGATGCTGGGAAAGATCGCACACAGGAGAAGGGGATGACAGAGGATGAGATGGTTGAATGGCATCACCGACTCAATGGATATGAGTTTGAGCAAGCTTTGGGAGATGGTGAAGGACAGGGAAGCCTGGTGTGCTGCAGTCCATTGGATCGCAAAAATTGGACATGACTGAGCAACTGAACAGCAATAAAGAGCAAAAATATTTATTATATCAATAAATATAGGATTCTTTAATGAGAAGAAACCAAATCTACAGAGATCCACACTAAAAAAACTATCTAAGGTCTTTGTGACTCAGAAAGTTTAAAAAGTAAAAGGAGGTCAAAGATAAGTCAGTCCAATGGTAACAACAACAAAAATCACAGTATTAATACTAGAAAAGAGTTAGTTCAATGCAAAAGCTATTAAAGAACATGAAGTGTTATTAGTATGTTCAATAATAATAATTGAGCAATTACTATGCACCAGGTACAATTCTGGAGAAGGATATGGCAACCGCCTCCAGTATTCTTGCCTGGAGAATGTCATGGACAGAGGAGCCTGGCAGCCTACAGTCAATAGGGTCGCAAGAGTTGAACACGACTTAGCAACTATACCACCACCACCAGGTACAATTCTATATAGTATTAGAATAACCAAAGTTTAAATCCATAATGAATTTATAAGTATTATAAATCTTTTGCGGAGAAGGCAATGGCACCCCACTCCAGTACTCTTGCCTGGGAAATCCCATGGATGCAGGAGCCTGGTAGGCTGCAGTCCATGGGGTCGCTAGGAGTCGGACACGACTGAGCGACTTCACTTTCACTTTTCACTTTCATGCATTGGAGAAGGAAATGGCAACCCACTCCAGTGTTCTTGCCTGGAAAATCCCAGGGACGGGGGAGCCTGGTGGCTGCCGTCTATGGGGTCGCACAGAGTCGGACACGACTGAAGCGACTTAGCAGCAGCAGCAGCAGCATAAATCTTTCAACACCAGAGACAGTGTCAAAATTTATAAAAACAGAAACCTCTAGAAGAAATCAGCAAAACACAATAATAGGTAACAGATATTGTTGGTCATGACAGAACAAGGAGACAAAATAAGAAATATGAATCATACAGTCAAAATGGTTAACCCAGTAGATATATATCTAAGTGCATAATCTAACATAAAACCTCTTTTCTAGTACTGATGGGCTATTCAATTTTAAAAAGATAGAATACTTTAGTCCACAAAATAAAGTCTCAGTGTATTCCAGGAAAGTGGAATTAGAACACTCTTCCCTGACCACACTGCAATAAAACAAAATATAATAATAAAAATAAGAAAAATCCTTGCCACCTGAAAATCTTAAAAGCCCCTCAGATCTTGACACAGTAGAAAAAGTTAAAACTGAAATTATAGTATTAAAAAAATAACAATATTAAAGATAGTACCTAGCAAAAAAAAATTTAGAAGCTGGACTCAATGTAGAAACTGCAGAAAAAAACAAAATAAAACAGATAATAATAAACCAGTTTAGTCAACAAAAGGATGTTGTTTCTAATAGGAAACAAGACACAACCTCAAGGTCCATCACTATGGAGAGATTGTATGATAAATCATAATAATTACATAAAACAAAATATCATCTATCCAGATACAATCACTTAATAGAAAGTAAGTTTTGCTTCAATTAATAGAGAAGAATGTCAAAATGTACACTTACAGTTTTTTAAGAGTATTGAACAAGTATAAATATAACTTTTGTGTAAATAGAAATCAAATGTACATTTACAGCCATTTTATGTGCATGTGTGTGTATCTATGCATTTTCCAGAAGGGTATAAAACTCAGACTTCAGGGAAAAGTACCAGGAGAGGCACCAGAGAGGTTGGAAAAGAGAGAAACTAATTTTGAAATTAATATAATTTTTCAAACGTCATACCTATCTACACAATACCTTTTTGCTGGGACATAGATTATTTCATTTTACAAGATAAATTTTGTTTTAACAAATGAGATCTCTAGAGAGATTATTCTCACCCAGATGCATCCTGGAGTCATGGAAAAGCAGAAACCACATGAAGCTGTAAAAGCCCAGCTTGAGAAGAAGAAAGAAGAAAAACCCAAAAGACCATATGCTTGAGAGAGGACTGGTGACTGGGTTCACTATGCATGCTGTACCCAGGCCCTCTCAGGCCTGCTGAACTTTGCTGTCTGTCCTTGAATATCCATGAAATTTCCTACTACATTCTCCTAAGAAGCCCCTCAACACAGGTCCCCTTCTCACAAGCCAATCTGCGTCTCTCACAGGCTGATTTTACCTCGTAAAAACCCCCAAAGGAGCCTTGCCTGTACCTTGCTGAATACCCTGAATTATTCCAGAGTGGAGGTGCAGCCTTACCTTGCCAAAAATAAAGGAAACTGAAGCTTAAACCCCGTGAACTCCTGCAGTCAGTCATGCCTAGTGAGCATGATTTAAATAGAAACTTGTCCAGCAACATTCTAGAATAAGAATATTCATGATGAAGATATCCATATCTGAGTATCTTACTAAGAAGATTTTGTCTACATTATAGTATGTTCTATATGAATCATAAATCATAGGACAATGCTTTTAAAGCTGGAAGCATAGATTTTAAAAAGAAATCAGAAGAGTGAACAGTGAAAGTTCAGAGGAAATTTGTCCAAATATTAAACATAATAAACATGCCAAAAAAAAAAGTGCAGAGACAGACAAAATTTAAAAAACACATACCATACAAGCATGAACAAATCAGAACAATTCCAGACTAATGCATAAGCAAGTGCATGATATAACTGCCAAGGCTGGTAAGACAGAGACAGGCCCATTTTAAGAACTGGCTTCTTCACAAACAACCCACCTGCACATGGTTAGATAGGACCCACTCAAGTATAGCACAGATCTCATCTCTTCTGGGAGGCTCCCCTACTCTTGCCAGGAGAGGTGCCCTTTCTTAGTGGTCTCAGGTATGAGGCACTCTTAGTGTATTACATACTTTTTTTAGCAGTAATCACATTGCCTGACATTTATTGTTCACATGTTGGTTTTCTCCACCAGTGAGCTCCTAAGTACAGAGGCCATGCCTTAAAATTTTTCTCTGACTCATCAGTAAATACCCAATGTATAATCAGTGTTCAATAAATACTTATTTAATATAGGGTTAAAAATCAGAACTTTAGAAACCGGTGAGGTATCCTTAATTTAAAAAAAAAAAAATTCTAGCTTCATAAAACACTAAGACAATACAGAGAAATAAAGGAATAAAAATATCACAATGCTCATAAAATTCTACCATCCAAACATAATGACTCTGAACTATAAATATCATTGCAGATACTAATACATACCTCATATATACTCACATAAAGATGAATGGCTATGCTTGTTTGCTTGTTTGTTCCACAAGGCAGAGGATCTGGTTTCCAGCCCCGTCTCCCTACTGAATCACTATTTCAAAGGTTTCAGTCATGAAATTCAAGACACTTAATCCTCATCTTTACCCTCCAGGGAATCAGTCATCAGCGAACCCTCCAGGGCTGTTGTCTTTTTTACAAAACACTCCCTTCCCTTTGTTTTCTTCATACCTTACTTTGCTGGTTCCTAACCTGTCTCTTCATTCTCCCATTAATGTGGACATTTAAACCCAAGTCCTCCCTTCAGTCTTTCACTTGTCTTACAAGTGGCTCATCTCCACTGATGGCTTTAATAATCATGTCATAGCAGGTGGCGCCATCTTTCCAGTCCTATTCCTATTCCTCTGAGCCCCAGACCAGGATTGCTAACTACTTGCCACGCATCTCCACTAACATGCAACCCTTAATTTGCAAAACCCTCAGACATTGCACATATAAGATTAACCAACCACCTTTGGCTTCTCAAAGCCACTGCTCAATTCCCAGTGTCCATTAGGGACTCCATCATTTTTTCTGGCAGCCCAAGCTATGGCCTCACTCTCACATTAGTCAGCCACTAAGCTGTGGCCATTCTTTGTTCATTTTTGTCTCTCCTTTTTCATCCTCACTGCTGCTACCTCTGTGCATCTTACAAAGGATGGCTACAAGAGCTTTCTTGTCTCCCTTTCTCTAGTCTCCTATTGTTACAACTCCTAATATTTCTCACAACCACATACAACATCCAAAATCATCAAGTAATTCATGTCACAATCTTGCTTAAACAAATAACCTGTGATGGCTCTCTACTGCTAAATTTAAAGACAAAATTATTTAAATATTTAAGACCTCAATAACCTTAATACAGCTTTCCATTCCTTTCTCAAAACTCCTTCCATTTCCTGGTGTCAAGCTTGTGATGAACTTCAGCCTAAACTCTTGCCATTTTCTGAACCATCCTTGGATGTTTGCACCTCAGTATTTTGGATTTCTGCCAACAAGAGTGCTCATTCCACCATATCCATTAATCAAGAATCCTGCCAGTCCTTCAAGAGCCAGCTCATGTTCCCTCACCCCTCCACAAATAGGCAGCACCTCCTCCTCTGAACTCAACTCCCCATCAGGATCTCAGTCTTCTTATAGACAGGGACCATCTAATTCATATGAGTCCCCTCTGCATTTGCATCAGCTGTCACTCAACAAATATTTATGAAACCAAAGAGAAGAAAAGATGGAATGCAATCAAACAGGGAGGACTGAATTTTGGAGTCCCAAAGCAATAACTTAAGCTGACCCTTGAAGAAAGGATATGCTTTTAATTAGTAGGGGTTATGGAAAAGATTTTCAAGAAAAAAAATTAATGGAGGCATGTTGAGCATTTTCAACAAGAAAGCCTTTCACTGTGGAGGGCTGTCCTGCATATATCAAAATTGTGTGCCAGCCCCCCTTCTACTGTGACAACCACAGACAGCCCCCAGCCCTCTTCCAGGTGAGAAGGATAAATCAAGGTTAGCCATGGGCACTGGAGAGGAAACTGTTGAACCCTGACAAGATTTGACTGGAAAAAAGAATTACTTCCACCAAGGAGATGAGAAGAAGTACACCCAGCACCATTTATCTTTCATCCCCTCATGCTACTGTGGAGGAAATAAAGCAACTGAGAGCCACTCCTTTTTCCATCAGCTTCCTCATGTACACACTGAGAAGCAGTGAAAATATAAGGTGAAAAGCATGGTTACTAACTCAGTTCAAATCTCAGCTTTTATACTTACTAGCTTCATTGGACGGAGAAAGCAATGGCACCCCACTCCAGTACTCTTGCCTGGAAAATCCCATGGATGGAGGAGCCTGGTCGGCTGCAGTCCATGGGGTCACTAAGAGTCAGACACAACTGAGCGACTTCACTTTCACTTTTCACTTTCATGCATTGGAGAAGGAAATGGCAACCCACTCCAGTGTTCTTGCCTGGAGAATCCCAGGGACGGGGGAGCCTGGTGGGCTGCCATCTATGGGGTCGCACAGAGTCGGACACGACTGAAGTGACTTAGCAGCAGCAGCAGCTTCATTGGAAAGGAGAGAATTGCTTAACCCTCTGTGCCTCTGCTTCTCATCCATTAAACAGAAATAATGAGTCACCTTTCAGAGTTGTGTGGGAGTCCCAGCCAACAGAAGGCACAAAACACTTTGTTTATTTTTACATCTTGGAAAAAATCCACTAGCTAGGAAAGAGAGAATATCACCGCTAGATACACTTTAAATAATCAGGAAAACCCCTACACAACTGAGCGACTTCACTTTCACTTTTCACTTTCATGCATTGGAGAAGGAAATGGCAACCCACTCCAGTGTTCTTGCCTGGAGAATCCCAGGGACGGGGGAGCCTGGTGGGCTGCCATCTATGGGGTCGCACAGAGTCGGACACGACTGAAGTGACTTAGCAGCAGCAGCAGCTTCATTGGAAAGGAGAGAATTGCTTAACCCTCTGTGCCTCTGCTTCTCATCCATTAAACAGAAATAATGAGTCACCTTTCAGAGTTGTGTGGGAGTCCCAGCCAACAGAAGGCACAAAACACTTTGTTTATTTTTACATCTTGGAAAAAATCCACTAGCTAGGAAAGAGAGAATATCACCGCTAGATACACTTTAAATAATCAGGAAAACCCCTTCTATCATAGAGACCATTTTCTGAGTAAATATTAGATGCTGGACACTATGCCAGCTGCCATACTTCCATAAGACAGTAGCTGTTACTATTTCTACTTTATAGATAAGAAAACTGAAGCACTGAAATGTTAAGTGAGTTAAGCTGGGAACCAGGATTTAATTATTTTTGTTTACCCCACTCTGACTCATTGAGTCAGCTAATATTTAATGAGCATCTACTAACTATCTGGCAGGGCTTCCCAGCTGGTGCTAATGGTAAAGAATCTGACTGCCAATGCTAGAGACACGGTTTGATCCCTGGATCAGGAAGATCCCTGGAGTAGAAAATGGCAACCTGCTCCAGTATTCTTGCCTGGAAAATTCCATGGGCAGAGGAGACTGGTGGGCTACAGTCCTTGAGGCCATAAAGAGTTAGACACGACTGAGTGACTGAACACACAGGCACACTGTCTGGCAGTGTTCTAGTGCTGAGGATATAGCCAACACCTCAACTGATAATCAAAGCAGGCTAAAACCATGCCTTCATGGAGCTTATATTCTAGCAGGGGGAGAGAGAGAATCAACAAAATAAATAAAAATAATAAACAGATGATGGGTGGTGATCAGCTGCTGGGAGAAAATAAAGTAGGAAAGGTGGATAGAAAGAGTGGTGAAAAGTAGGGGAACTGCAATTTTAAAATGCATGGCCAGAGAAGTATCACTGACCAAGAGGCATTTGAGAAATGAGAGGAAAGAGATGAAAGAGTAAAAATCTTAGCCAGGGATTTGGAGTGGGAGCCATTCCTAATAGAGGGTATAGGAAGTGCAAAGGCCGTGTGGCAGGAGTTTGCCTGGCTTATTCAGGAAACAGCAAGAAGCCAGTGCAGCTTCAGTGGAATAAGCAAAGGAGAGAAGCCGGAAGTGGGGTCAGAGAGAATGGGGTAGGGAAAGAGGAGATATCATGTAGGTCTTCATTAGCTTTGTAAGGCAAGGACTTGGATTTTACTTAGAAAGCTGTTGATGGGATTTGAGCAGGAGGGACATGATTTGACTTATGTTCTAACAAGTTACTCTGGTGGCTGCGTAGAGAGTGGACTGGAGGAGACGTCACTTGGAGGTACCTTGCTGCTGCTGCTAAAGAATAACCCGTTATTGGCAAGAACACAGGAGTACCAATGTCATCCTCAGTTCTAGCAGCTGTGATCCAAAGGGACTTTTTTTCAGAGTAAACTGCTTGGGAAGCCTCTTTCCACTCTATCTAGGATGTCTTGTTGATGACATAGGTCATAGGGAACCCTCCCTCAACTATTCAGCACTGGGACCTTTTCTAAAGCAGACTGTCAGGATGAAATCCACAGTGGCTGGATGGAAATTGCCACATTCACATTCATCACTCCTTAGTGTTTCCCTCATTTTTGGTGGTGAAGCTGAGTACAGAACTGGTTGTGCAGTCTTAGTACACAGTTGGCCTTCTATGATGGGAACATTTAGAAGATGGTCAAGTGGGAGACAAAGTCCAAAGAGAGCTAGGATTAAGCTTAGCCAGATATTCCACAAAATGCATATTGACAGCTACTCTGAGCAAATCAGACGGTAAAGCATCTGCTTACAACCCGGGTTCAGTCCCTGGGTTGGGAAGATCTCCTGGAGAAGGAAATGGCAACCTGTTCCAGTATTCTTGCCTGGAAAATCCCATAGATGGAGGAGCCTGGTAGGCTGCAGTCCATGGGGTTGCAAAGAGTCGGACAAGACTGAGTGACTTCACTTTCACTTTTCTGAGCAAATCATTGAAAGACCTTAAAATGAATCAAATTCATTCTGACCTAAGTGGGCATACCATCCATTATGTGAAAGGATATGACTTGAATATAAGTTACTATACGGCAATAAGTAGGCATACCACACATGACACACTATATAGTATAGTTACTTGAACACAGTTATATAGTTGCATGAATATGATTATTTAATTACTTGAGTACAAGCAGCTATACTGCAAAATAGAAAGTGACAAATGTCTTATAGGGAGGGAGATAGCCTATTCAGAGGATCTGAGGGTGGCCTCTAGTTTGGCCTTAGAGAGGAAACTGAAGCTAGAGACAGAGAGATTGGCTGAAGAAGGTGGGCCGGGCAAAGGGAGAGACTGGAAAATGAAGAACTTAGGATGGGAGCTCAGTCGGTAAAGAATCCGCCTGCAATACAGGAGACCCCAGTTCGATTCCTGGGTCAAGAAGATCCACTGGAGAAGGGATAGGCTACCCACACCAGTATTCCTGGGCTTCCCTTGTGGCTCAGTTGGTAAGGAATCCACCTGCAATGTGGGAGACCTGGGTTTGATCCCTGGGATGGGAAGGGAAAGGCTACCCACTCCAGTATTCTGACCTGGAAAATTCCATAAACTATATAGACCATGGGGTCACAAAGAGTTGGACACAACTAAGTGACTTTTACTTTCAGGATGGGAACCAACGTTGGGAGAGTTTAGAGAGACTTGGGAACGCTCAGAAAAATCTCTCAGCAACATATTTAAATGAAGATTCTGGGCCCATACCCAGCAATTCTGAGTTGATGGGTGGAGAAATCTCTATTTTTAGCAAGGATCCTCAAGTAATTCTGAAGCAGTTATGTCCCACTCAACTCTACCTCCACTTCGAGAAATACCAGTAGAGATGAGTTAAAACCACCCATGTAAAATTTTCCTTGTTATTTTCTCTCATATAATCCTGTTGATTTCCTCTACAGGACTAATTGTTACAGATACTGTTTATACATCTTTTACTTACTATTGTTTCATACCACAGGATATGAGCTCTATTAAGTCACCAACATACAGCAAATATTGTACTTAATACTGGCAGAATGTTAAATGGGAGAGCTGGGTCTGAGTGCTGGAGGCCTTGAATATCTCACTAGGTATAAAAACCTTATTCTAAAGGCAAGTCACTCAACTTCTCTGTTCCTCAGCTCCTTCTTCTGTAGAACATGGAAAATAAGAATATTTTCTCTATGGGTTTGTTCTATGAATTAACATAAACATGCCAACATATGTAAACTTTAGATCTATTCCTGATCCTGGTCCATAGCAAGCGCTCAGTAAATTATTATTATTATTAGCCAGTGGGAAGCTATGGAAGTTCCCAAACAAAAAAAGTAACCTAATGGTCAGTTTAAGAAGATTCACCTGGCAGGAGTATGTAAAGATGGATGAAAGGAGTTGACTCTAACTGGGAAGGTGAACCAGAAGGCTACTAGTGGATTCTGGTTAGAGTTATAAGGGTTTGTACAAAGGCAGAAGTCTCAGGAAAACAAAAGGGCTAACTGAGAGAAGATTAGTAGTAGCAGAATCAACAGATTTGGAGTAAAACATAGGCTGTAGAAATGAAAAGAAAAAGCAGAATTAAAAAACAGCTAGAGTTTTGAGCCTGGAGAACTAAGAGACCGTCGACCAAAATGGGGAGCCCCAGAAAAGGCACAGTTCTGGGGAGAAATTCCAAGTTTTTCTGGAAATCTGCTGGGTTGAAGGATGAGAGACAAGAAGGCGAAACTGGAGCTAGGAAAGAGGCTGTGCTGGGAGAACTCACTGGAGAACAATCTGTAGCGAGGCATGACCTGTGGCCCTGGTGGGGTTCCTGAGGCAGAGGTGGGTGTAGGGGGAAGAGCAAAGGCAGAACCTCATCCAATCTGTTCACTGAGCAGAGGTGCGACACGTGCAAGAGGAGCCCGAGGAGGAGCTAACAAGGAAGTTCTGGAGAGAATGGAGATCAGAGTTTCCTGCAGAAGTGGGGTGAAATGCCCTGAGTGGATGAAGAGGAGGAGGAGGGTTAAGGAAAGGTCTGGAAGTTTTTCTTCAAAAAGATGCTCTGAGGAGGCACCAAGTGAGACTATGGAGAGAATGGCCAGGATTTAAACAGCTTGTTTGGGAGCTAAACGCAAGTGTTCCTAATGGCATCCAGGCAGCGTGCCCAGCCCTGTCCACAGAACGGCACCCCAGGGGTCAGCCGGACCTAGCACGTGGTCACTCAGCCTGCAGGGCCCCGGTGCTCACAGAGTGGCGGGAAAGACAATGAGTGCCGGCCAAGCTTTTTTTTAAAGACTTACAAGAAAGTCAGACCAAAGTCATAGTTTCATGGGCTCATGATAAAGCCATTTGTCAGGGTGGGATGCAGGGTGGGAGGGAGGCTCAAGAGGGAGGAGATATATGTATACATTGGCTGATTCACTTTGTTGTACAGCAGAAATTAACACAACATTGTAAAGCAACTATACTCCAATAATAAAATTTTTTAAAAAAGAAAAAAAAAAGCTGTTAACCACTGAGGCCTCTAACTGTTGCAGAGTAGCTCCTGTAGATGCAAAAGTCTCATTTAACTACCTAAAAATGTACTTCACTTGTGGAAGTGACCATACTTTACAAAACCCATGAGTAACTGAAGAAGCATTAACAAACAGAACACATTCTGTAAAATCCCTGCTTTTACTTGGAGAAATAATTCTATTTTTCTGTGGCAGAATCTATTGCTCTGAGGCAAAAAGTCAGTGCTATGGACTATATATTTGTGCCCCTACCCCACACCCGAATTCATTTGTAAAAGCCCTAATCCCCAATTCAATGGTATTTGGAGGTGGAGCCTTTAAGAGGTGATTAGGTCATGGACTCTTCACAAATAGGCTTAGTGCCCTACCAGAAACTATAAAACTCCTAGAGGAGAACATAGGCAAAACACTCTCTGACATAAATCACAGCAGGATCTTCTATGATCCATCTCCCAGAATACTGGAAATAAAAGCAAAAATAAACAAATGGGATCTAATTAAAATTAAAAGCTTCTGCACAACAAAGGAAACTATAAGCAAGGTGAAAAGACAGCCTTCAGAATGGGAGAAAATAATAGCAAATGAAGCAACTGACAAACAACTAATCTCAAAAATATACAAGCAACTTATGCAGCTCAACTCCAGAAAAATAAATGACCCAATCAAAAAATGGGCCAAAGAACTAAATAGACATTTCTCCAAAGAAAACATACAGATGGCTAACAAACACATGAAAAGATGCTCAACATCACTCATTATCAGAGAAATGCAAATCAAGACCACAATGAGGTACCATTTCACGCCAGTCAGAATGGCTGTGATCCAAAAGTCAACAAGCAATAAATGGAGCAAAAGCTGGAGAGGGTGTGGAGAAAAGGGAACCCTCTTACACTGTTGGTGGGAATGCAAACTAGTACAGCCACTATGGAGAACAGTGTGGAGATTCCTTAAAAAACTGGAAATAGAACTGCCATACGACCCAGCAATCCCACTGCTGGGCATACACATGGAGAAAACCAGAACTGAAAGAGACACATGTACCCCAATGTTCATCGCAGCACTGTTTATAATAGCCAGGACATGGAAGCAACCTAGATGTCCATCAGCAGACGAATGGATAAGAAAGCTGTGGTACATATACACAATGGAGTATTGCTGCTGCTACTGCTCTTAAGTTGCTTCAGTCGTGTCTGACTCTGTGCGATCCCATAGATGGCAGCCCACTAGGCTCCTCCTGGGATTCTCCAGGCAAGAATACTGGAGTGCATTGCCATTTCCTTCTCAATGCATGAAAATGAAAAGTGAAAGTAAAGTCACTCAGTTGTGCCTGACTCTTAGCGACCCCATGGACTGCAGCCCACCAGGCTCCTCTGTCCATGGGATTTTCCGGGCAAGAGTACTGGAGTGGGTACATATACACAAAGAATACACTTGAATCAGTTCTAATGAGGTGGATGAAACTGGAGCCGATTATACAGAGTGAAGTAAGCCAGAAAGAAAAACACCAATACAGTATACTAACACATATATATGGAATTTGGAAAGATGGTAATGATAACCCTGTATGTGAGACAGCAAAAGAGACACAAATGTAAGGAACAGACTTTTGGACTCTGAGGGAGAGGGTGGGACGATTTGGGAGAATGGCATTGAAACATGTATACTATCATGTAAGAAACGAATCGCCAGTCTAGGTTTGATACAGGATACAGGATGCTTGGGACTGGTGCACTGGGATGATCCAGAGAGATGATATGGGGAGGGTGGTGGGAGGGGAGTTCAGGATTGGGAACTCATGTACACCCGTGGCGGATTCATGTCAATGTATGGCAAAACCAATACAGTATTGTAAAGTAAAAAAAATTAAAATAAAAAAAAAATAAATAAAACCTAACACACACACACACAAAATAGAAGATGGCCCTTTGCCACTGAAGACGCAGCAAGAAGGCGACAGTCTTCCAATCAAGGAGTGGGCTCTCAACAGAACTCAACAATGCTGGTAGCCTGATCTTGGACTTACCAGCCTCCAACAACTGTGGAAAATAAAATCCAAACAGAACAGAACAAAAGAGTCATCCAGCTATACCACAGATCAAAAGAGAAAACTATCTGAGTTCATCACTGAGCGCCTTATGTAGATTTGAGAAGGAAATCTTCCAAATTTACAAGATTTCTTACTTTAATGAGTTCCAAGTTACTTCACAAATATATAACTAAATAATGAGCACTTTTTAAGCACTATCAATAAGTCTGATTCAGTCAGTTCAGTCACTCAGTCATGTCTGACTCTTTACAACCCCAGAACTGCAGCACGCCAGGCCTCCCTGTCCATCACCAACTCCCAGAGCCTACCCAAACTCATGTCCGTTGAGTCGGTGATGCCATCCAACCATCTCATCCTGTGTCATCCCCTTCTCCTCCTGCCCTTCAATCTTTCCCAGCATCAGGATTTTTTTAAATGAGTCAGCTCTTCACATCAGCTGGCCAAAGTTTTGGAGTTTCAGCCTCAACATCAGTCCTTCCAATGAACACCCAGGACCAATCTCCTTTAGGATGGACTGGTAGGATCTCCTTGCAGTCCGAGGGACTCTCAAGGGTCTTCTCCAACACCACAGTTCAAAAGCATCAATTCTTCAGTGCTCAGCTTTCTTTATAGTCCAACTCTCACATTCATACATGACTACTGGAAAAATCATAGCATTGACTAGACAGACCTTTGTTGACAAAGTAATGTCTCTGCTTTTGAATATGCTGTCTAGGTTGGTCATAACTTTCCTTCCAAGGAGTAAGCATCTTTTCATTTCATGGCTGCAGTCACCATCTGCAGTGATTTTGGAGCTCCCCCCAAAAAAGTCAGCCACTGTTTCCACTGTTTCCCATCTAATTTCCATGAAGTGATGGGACCAGATGCCATGATCTTAGTTTCCTGAATGTTGAGCTTTGAGCCAACTTTTTCACTCTCCTCTTTCACTTTCATCAAGAGGCTTTTTAGTTCCTCTTCACTTTCTGCCATTAGGATGGTGTCATCTGCATAAGTCTGATTAACTCTATTCTAAAAGTACATCCCTGAATCCAAATACCTGCCACCACCACCACCACAAACCCCCAAGGAGCCTTTTGGGCAAATTAGAAAAAAGACCCCTTATCCTCTCTGCCAGCATCTCCATCAGGGCCCTGCATTCAGCCCTGCCACTTTCTCCAGGGGCTCAAGTCACCCAGGTCGCCCACCAGGACCACAGTCACAGTCTCCCTTCCTCCTGTCTCCCGCTCCTGTCCTTGCCCCTCATCCCTAGCAATCAGTTCCCCACACAGTTACAACCAAGTCTGTTTTGAAGTTTTGCAAAAGGCTACTGCATTTAGAACTGGATCCCACCTTGTCCCACCAGGACCCTGCATCACCTGGGGCCTTTCTCCTCTGAACTCAAACTCGCATCACTTGTCTGGAGCAGCAAGCTTGTATTTCTATGATCCTACCAAATTTCTCAATTGTCTGCACCTTTTTGTGCCTCAGTTTCCTCATCTGAAAGAGGAGATGGTTGAACTAATCATTTTGTGTGATTGCCCCAGGCACTGCTCACTGAACTTGCTCAAACCCAGAGCTGCTGACACTGAATCTTCAGGGGGAGAGACCAGGAATGGGCATTTAACCATGCTCCCTGGGTGAGTCCAGAGATCCTTAGGTTTACCTCTAAGTTCCCTTCCCTAGTGTTGTATGATTTTTAAACCTTAAGCCTATACAAATACTGAGAGGAAAAAAAAGAATCATGGCATAATTGAATTTATCTAATATTGTTCAAATCGTCATTTCCAAATCAGAAAGCAGTCATGATGTTGCAGGTACCAAGGAACAATACACATGCACAGCTACGACAAATGATTAACTAAGTGATCAGATTTTTTTATTTCCTTACCAAAGTATGGAGAAATTTATCTTAGCTTTAACTGCCTTAGACCTGAGTGAAATACATGAAAAACAACTCAAATTACTGATGACTAATGCCCTTCAATTTGGCATCAAGCTGAGAAATTCTGTGCAGAAATAAAGTGGTTTATAATCCCACAGGTCTGTTCTATTATAAACTGCAGGTGGCAAATCAAGTAGCTATGAACAATGATGTGTGTGTGTGTGTGTGTGTGTGTGTGTGTGTGTTAAAATCTATACTCAAGGAGGGCATTTCTGCACTCTTTTAATGGGAATGTAACAGCCCAGACAAAAGGCAGATGTTAGTCTTGAGGACTCAGGGATCTAGATGGTGCCTGAAAAGGGTCTGAGGCTGGAGTGGCTATCAATCCCCTCACCTGCGCACCAGGCAGGGCAGCTGTGCTTGCCCTTTGCAAGAAAAGCATTGAAACTAAGCTCAGAAGAAGGCTGGAAGGAAAATAACTGCAACTCACATTGATGACCTAGTTTCTGAATCCGGCTTATCTGAGATTGGATTGTCACTCCTCCAAAAACCCGTCGAACCCTTCAGGCCCAGGAAATGGCATCTTTGAGAAGTGCAGGGACCAGAATGTGCAATACATCATCACCAGAGAGCTTTCTTCTGACACAGGTTCCAAGTGGCATAGCTTCACAGAGCTATTGTGGGAGTGGCTGACACATCTCCCAAATCCTTAGAGGTGCTTCATTATTAGCCAAGATTAACTTGATGCTAATTGGTAGTGAACCTGATCTCTTTAGTGTCTCTTACCAGAGTAACTGGCAGAATCAAAACCATCCAAGCTCCCAGTCTCCAAGTGCATGTCATGTAATATTTCCAATGTATTCCTCCACTTCAGTCTGCAGTGCCCCTTCATTCCAGACATCCTACAAACTAATCATCTTTTTCTGACTCAAGGGCTCAGTCAAGGCCTGCAGGCAGGTTCACTTTTCCGATCTGCAGTTGCACCTTGCGTAAATGTCGTAAGTTTCTGATCTGAATTCCTAAATAAAAGAAAAGTGACTCTTCAACAGCATTCAGAAGCATACTCTGAGCCCAGAGGAGAGAGGGGCAGCTGGGAATAGGACGGCAAAGCCTTCCAACTTGCCTGCAGCAAGCTTATTTTCTGGCCAGCCTAGGTGGCATGCAGGCCCTTGTAAAATAGCTGAGGACTGCAAAGCGGCAGGCAGCAAGAGTCAATAACCTTGGGTTAGCTGGATCCATAAATTGTGAAGAAGAGTCTGTTTAACCCAGGACCAAGCGCCCAGGGCGAATGCTTCCTGGAGCAAATTTATGTACAGTTTTGAAGGAAAAAGTGAACAGGAATTCATGTACATGAGGCAGGAAGGAAATACAGAGCCAAGAAACAGCTCTCAGAGGATGCAGATGTAAGAGTGTCATTTAGAGAATGCTCACGTTATAGCCTGTAGAATCATGACACAGCTGGGTGGAACTGATGGATCATCCCATCTATTTGCTGAATGCGTAAACGGATGAATGAATGAACAGGAAACAAAAAAGAACAGAGTACAACAGAAGGGTCATGGACATAATCAAGAGATGAGTCAATATACAAAAACCCATTGATGGCAGAGTTCTCAGGCAGCCTGAAGGGTTAAAATTTGAATCCAGAGGAGATTGGGAGTCACACCAGGTTCTTAAGCAGTGGGGTGAGATTGGAAATTTTCTTTGAGAGAGATTCCTGGCAGTTTTCACAGGAAAAAGTAGAATAGGAAGGCCAATAAGATAGTTTCAAAGATCACTGCCAAGGCACCAGCAAAGGAGGATCAGCTAAAACATCTTTAACCAGAGATTTTCCCTGGGCACCCCAGCAACTTATCCTGTTTTCATTCCCCACTTCTCCACCCCCTACCTCAGCCCTGACAACACTTGTTAGCTCAGAATGGACTGTCTGAAG
The DNA here is from genome assembly GCA_006408695.1 of Aepyceros melampus. NCBI lineage: Eukaryota > Metazoa > Chordata > Mammalia > Artiodactyla > Bovidae > Aepyceros > Aepyceros melampus. Next base: position 249,659 of record SJXQ01004455.1, read on the forward strand.
GAAGGGACGTGCTTCTGCAAATGGCTGAGAGTCTGATCGCCTCCAGATAAGTTTTTTCATCTGAGTAACAAGTTAGAGCTCATTCCCAGTGTGCGCACAGAAGTGACAACCTGACAGCCATTTGCATGATTTTTCTTCTGTAACAGCCTTCAGAATAATAATAGGCAAACTAGGTAGAATTTATTCATTTCAAATTTGCTTGAGCTGCTGGCATTAATGAAGGTAACTACTAAAGGACCATAAACATTTTAAATTCACAAATCATGTAGTGTATCACTTGTTCTCTCCAAGGAGATATTTGAGGGAATTTGTGTTACTACAATTATTAACAGATTTGATTCTGGGATTTTGATGGCCACTTGTTTTTGGAGGTATGGATATTGGAAGGTAGCTTTCTCAGAAAGTTCATCTAAGAATAGCAGAAAAAATGATATAAAAAATAATATAGTGGTATCAAGATAATAACAGTGATATAATAATATGATATCAAGAATAAGAGACACATCACACCAGCAATGACTCAAGAATCCAAGAATCCAGAAGCAAAAGAATGTCATAAATGACTTTTGCAGGTGCTGACATCACTACACAGTCTGCAACACTGTGACAGTGTCTGTGGTTGTCATTATATATCCCGTCTTAACATAGCACCCGGCAACATGGTGCAATGGTGAAAGACGTGACCAGCTGGATGAATGAATGAATGAATGAATGAATATGATTTCTTTACATAGTAAAGGCAATTAAGATACCCAAGAAATTTATGCATAAGGGTTACTTTTTAAAATAGATGGAAATAGCAATTATGTCAACATTTACTCATAAGCCTATGTGCCCCCATGTTTGCACAACTGCACATACACATCTCAAATAAAAACACCTTCAGAAGGTACGGACATCAAACAGAAAGACTTCAGTTTTTAAATTCTTTATACAGCCAAACATTTAAAAATGAATTACCATCAGTTAACCTTTCAGTCTCCCTCAATCATTTGTGAAGTGCCAGGTACCGGATTTGGTGGTGGAAGAATTGCCAAGGCAAAAAAAGAGCTAACTTGGAAGTTTCTCCCCATGGATAATTTTTCCAAAGAATATCCTATTACTTTTTATCCTAAACAGACACATTTTTTGGCAGGACCAAAATAATCCATTTTCTGCTCTATTTTAATACCCACATTTTCAATTCATGGGTATTATCCCTCAATTCCAAATGACATTCTAAGTCAAATGAGAACTTTGCCAAAGTCATCAGCTGGTACTTAAAAAAGGAAAACAGATCTTAATGATAAAAGGAGAGAAGATCTCTGGATATTAAGTCTATCCTGAATGGCACAGTCATTGAAATACAAGGCAAACAATATGTTCAATTTGAGATTTTTTTTTAATTTGGGGGTCTGTTTTAACACACACACACCAGGCATACACAGATCTCACTTTTGTAAGGACAAAAGAGAAAGAATGGCTAAAGAAAGAGCAGATTGAGGACTGTGGTTTTGATGTGGGCCATGTTCCCAGACGGCTGTTCCTATGCTTTTACGCTTCTTTCTGTGTAAAGGACCATCCTTCTTCATCCTGAATGACATAGAGTTTACTATGATGTTGCCATTCTACTGCCCCAATCGTATTTTGGATACCACTGTGTTGAAATCATTTAGTATCATATTTTTAAATAAATTCTTCTAACACCAAAGCACGGTTGGATCCATCCTATCAGCGTGCTGTGGTGTCACAGGTCCTAGTGCTGTAAAGCACGCCCCTCATGCTTAGGAGTAGCACAGGAAATGTGCTGTGGGAACCCAGGACAAACAGAGCTAATCCAGCCCAGGAAGTGCCTCTCCAACTTGGTTGCACACTGGAATCACCTAGGCAGACTTAAAAATACAAATTCCTGGGTCCCAGCCCTAGAGATTCTGATTTAATTGTTCTGGAGTATGGCTCTGAGCATCAGCAGTTTTCAAACTTCCCAGATGAGTCTAGTGTTCCACAAAGTTGAGAGTCAACGCTGCAGGGAAGTGGTTTCAAATTTTAGAGGATGTCAGAATCCCCTTGAGGGCTTGTAAAACCCAGATTGCTGGGCCTCAAACCATGAACTTCAGACATGAGTTGTGAGGAAGAGTCCCAGAAGGTGCATTTCTATCAACTTCTCAAGTGATCCCACTGCTGCTGTCCAGGGACCACACTATTCTGGGGGGTCATGGGAGGCGGGGAGCTGAAAGGATGGGGAAGAAGGGAGTGTTCCAGGCAGAACAAAGACTCAGAGACGTGCCCAAGGGCAAACACATTCCAGGAACTGAAAGGTTTGTTCTTTGGTCAGAGTTTAGCAAGCAAGGAGAAGGTAATGCAGATCAAGGCTGAGAAGTAGGTGGCAGAACAGACAAGGTGGAACACACACCCTGTTCCTGCCCTCCCTGGTTTTGCCTCAGGAGAAACTGACTCCAGGAGGCAAAAGAGAGTGTGCTCTTCTTCACAGGGACTGGCCCCAGCAAAGCTACAGTCAATAACCCCCTTAAGTCTCAGGTTATTAAAAGTCTGGGCTAGATTATCATTAAAAAGTATTAATACCCTCTGCAGATACAACATTCTGTCACTTTCATGACACTTTTGCAAACATATCATTCAGTTCTTATAGACGTTCTGGAAGGCAAGAAGGCCTGGAACTCCTGTCTTCATTTCCCTGACAGGGAAAATGAATCAATGGGAGGAGAGGGGGCGGCCAGGTCTCAGACCCAAGCATTCAGCCTCCTGGTCTGGTGATCTTTTATAATTCATTACCCTGCAACTTTTAATTCTACCTCCAAATGGAAAAGCCCAATCTCCTAGGAAAATTGTCTTCATAGTGCTAAAAGAAAAAGAAGGTAAGCAAACCCAGCTCTTCACAGAGATTAGGTGACACATACACCTGCTTATAGAGTCTGTATGTGTGTCACCACAGAATGTTCCAGAGAGTACTGGCTATGTTTGGACAACCATTTGACTCCAGAAATTCAGTCAGATGTAAAACTGATTTGAAAGAGAACCAACGTGTTTGTCATCACATTCTAGATGACTTCCTGAGGCAATGGCCCTGAAATCTGAGTAGCAACTGTGAGGGGGGCTGTAATGCTTAAGTGTGTTATACTGTAAGCCAAAAAAGCTGGGTTTTCTTAAACCATGGATAGCTAAGAGACAGCATGAATGTAATGCACAATTCAGGAACTTACTGTTTTACTGCTTTTTTTTCCTGTCCAAATTAATACTCTTTTAAAAGATTGACTCCTACTCTAGCTTTTTACTCTGGTTGCAAAGTAGTATATACTTGTAGGCAAAATATTGGAAAATACAGGAAAGAATTTAAGTGAAAATAAAATCAACCATAATTTTGCCCCCAAAACTCATCAAAATCAATGTTTTAGTATCCTTCCTTCAGATATTTTTTTAAGTGCTTGTGTGTGTGTTTACAAATATTGATGATCTACTGTTTGACATTTGATTTTTTTTTAAATATTATAGTAGTAGTTTTCTCTATTATTTAACTATAACTGTGATTCTTAGAAAGGAATACGCCCACTAACAGACTATCAGAATCACCTGGGAAGGCTCTTTTCAAATCACAATTTCTTTCCCAACCTATGTCCCAACCAGGCCCTCCCTCAAGGTAAGACTTTAGTTCAGTTCAGTCGCTCAGTCGTGTCCGACTCTTTGCGACCCCATGAATCGCAGCAC
>SJXQ01004456.1:0-55631 GCA_006408695.1 Aepyceros melampus
GAGCATTCTTTGGCATTGCCTTTCTTTGGAATTGGGATGAAAACTGACCTTTTCCAGTCCTGTGGCCACTGCTGAGTTTTCCAGATTTGCTGGCAAATTGAGTGCAGCACTTTCACGGCATCATCTTTGAGGATTTGAAACAGCTCTACTGGAATTCCATCACCTCCACTAGCTTTGTTCGTCGTGATGCTTTCTAAGGCCCACTTGACTTCACATTCCAAGATGTCTGGCTCTAGATTAGTCAACACATCATCATGATTATCTGGGTCATGAAGATCTTTTTTGTACAGTTCTTCCGTGTATTCTTGCCACCTCTTCTTAATATCTTCTGCTTCTGTTAGGTCCAGACCATTTCTGTCCTTTATCGAGCCCATCTTTGCATGAAATGTTCCCTTGGTATCTCTAATTTTCTTGAAGAGATCTCTAATCTTTCCCTTTCTGTTGTTTTCCTCTATTTCTTTAAAGTGATTGCTGAAGAAGGCTTTCTTATCTCTTCTTGCCATTCTTTGGAACTCTACATTCAGATGCTTATATCTTTCCTTTTCTCCTTTGCTTTTTGCCTCTCTTTTTTTTCACAGCTATTTGTAAGCCCTCCCCAGACAGCCATTTTGTTTTTTTGCATTTCTTTTCCATGGGGATGGTCTTGATCCCTGTCTCCTGTACAATGTCACAAACCTCATTCCATAGTTTTTCTTTACCACATGGCATAAACTTTATTCCACAACATACATAACAGACCTATTCATTTTTTAATAGCTACAAGTATTCCATACTATGTAAATTTTTCTTTTATTTATAGGTCTTCAGTTTTTTTCCCCAATTTTCCTCCAAGCAAAAATACAACATGCTGCTGCTGCTGCTAAGTCGCTTCAGTCGTGTCCGACTCTGCGCGACCCCATAGACGGCAGCCCACCAGGCTGCCCCGTCCCTGGGATTCTCCAGGCAAGAACACTGGAGTGGGTTGCCATTTCCTTCTCCAAAATACAACATACTCACCGAAATAAAAATATTCTTAAATATAAACATGTACAAATGTATAGTGCTTTTATTTGTGTGTAATAAAATCTCATGTATGCCTTGTTGAATCAAAGGGTTTGAGCTTATTCACTGTAAAGGATTATGTCAGATTATTGTCCAAACTATAGTAATTACACTCCTGGCATACTGCATCATCACTAAGAGTGAATGCTTTTGTAATTTTTATCAATATAACAGGTGAGAAATGGTATTTCATTGCTTTAAACCATATATCCTTGCTTATGAACATCTTTCATGTGTCTGATAGTTTTTACAAATATGTATTATTAATTTATCTCAGCTTACCTTCAAATAATGTATAATGCATGCACTTTACAACAGTATACTTCTCATATCTCTAGTTTCTTCCTTCAAAGTGATGAGAACTATTAAGATTTTAAAAAATAATTTTATTTATTTATTGGCTATGCGAGGTCTTCATTGCTGCATGGGCTTTTTCTCTAGTCACAGAGAGCAGAGGCTACTCTCTAGTTGTGGGGCTGTGGCTTCTCTTGGTGCAAAGCACAGACTCTAGGGCGCTCGAGCTTCAGTAGTTTGGGCACATGGGAGAAGTAATTGCAGCTCTTAGGCTCTAGAGCACAGGTTCAATAGCTATGGCACACAGGCTTAGCTGCCCAGTAGCATGTGGGATCTTCCCAGACCAGGGATTGAACCTGTGTCTCCTGCATTGGCAGGCAGATTCTTTACCACTGAGCCACCAGGGAAGCCCTCAAGAATTTTTTACTTAGAGATGTTAAGATTTACTTAGCAACTTTTGTTTTTATTTATTTTATAACTGGAAGTTTGTACCTTTTGACCACCTTCACCAATTTCACCCATCCTCCATCCTCTGCCTCTGTCAAATACCAATCTATTGTCTGTATTCATCAGTTTAGTGTTTGGTTGGTTTTTAGATTCCATGTATAAGTGAAATCATACAGCATTGTTTTTCTCTATTTGACTTATTTTACTTAGCATGCCCTCAAAATCCATCCACAGTGTTGCTAATGGCAGTAATTCCTTCATTTTTATGGCTGAATAATATTACATGATATTACATCCAAAAGCAGGACTGGAAAAGGTCAGTTTTCATTCCAGTCCCTAAGAAAGGCAATGCCAAAGAACGTTCAAACTACCGCACAGTTGCACTCATCTCACATGCTAGCAAAGTAATACTCAAAATTCTCCAAGGCAGGCTTCAACAGTACATGAACCAAGAAATTCCAGATGTTCAAGCTGGATTTAGAAAAGGCAGAGGAACCAAAGATTTGCTAATGGCAGTAATTCCTTCATTTTTATGGCTGAATAATATTACATGATATTACATCCAAAAGCAGGACTGGAAAAGGTCAGTTTTCATTCCAGTCCCTAAGAAAGGCAATGCCAAAGAACGTTCAAACTACTGCACAGTTGCACTCATCTCACATGCTAGCAAAGTAATACTCAAAATTCTCCAAGGCAGGCTTCAACAGTACATGAACCAAGAAATTCCAGATGTTCAAGCTGGATTTAGAAAAGGCAGAGGAACCAAAGATCAAATTGCCAACATCCACTGGATCATAGAAAAAGCAAGAGAATTCCAGGAAAACATCTGCTTTATTGACTATGCTAAAGCCTTTGACTATGTACATCACAACAAACTGTACAAGATTCCTAAAGAGATGGGAATACCAGATCACCTTACCTGCCTCCTGAGAAATCTGTATGCAGGTCAAGAATCAGCAGTTAGAACCAGACATGGAACAACAGACTGGTTCCAAATTGGGAAAGGAGTATGTCAAGGCTGTATACTGTCAACCTGCTTATTTAACTTATATGCAGAGTACATCATGTGAAATGCTAGGCTGGATGAAGCACAAGCTGGAATCAAGATTGCCAGGAGAAACATCAATAACTTCAGATTCAATAACTTCAGATATGCAGTTGATATCACCCTTATGGCAGAAAACAAAGAGGAATTAAAGAACCTCTTGATGAAAGTGAAAGAGCAGAGTGAAAAAGCTAGCTTAAAATTCAACATTCAAAAAACAAAGACCATCTGGTCCCATCACTTCCTGGCAATTAGATGGAGAAACAACAGAAATAGTGATAGACTTAATTTCTTGGACTCCAAAATCACTGCAGATGGTGACTGCAGCCATGAATTAAAGACGCGTACTCCTTGGAAGAAAAGTTATGACCAACCTAGACAGCATATTCAAAAGCAGAGACATTACTTTACCAACAAAGGTCCATCTAGTCAAGGCTATGGTTTTTCCAGTAGTCATGTATGGATGTGAGAGCTGGACCATAATGAAAGCTGAGCACCAAAGAATTGATGCTTTTGAACTGTGGTGTTGGAGAAGACTCTTGAGAGTGCCCTGGACTATAAGGAGATTCAACCAGTCCATCCTAAAGGAAATCAGTCCTGAATATTCATTGGAAAGACTGATGCTGAATCTGAAACTCCAATATTTTGGCCACTTGATGCAAAGAACCAACTCATTGGAAAAGACCCTGATACTGGAAAAGATTGAAGATGGAGGAGAAGGGGATGACAGAGGATGAGATGATTGGATGGCATCATCAACTCGATGGACATGAGTTTGAGCAAGCTCTGGGAACTGATGATGGACAGGAAGCCTGGTGTGCTGCAGTCCATGGAGTTGCAAAGAGTTGGACACGACTGAACTTTCACAACTTATCCAGCTGTCCATTGATGGACATTCAGTGTGTTTCCATATCTTGGCTATTGTAAATAGTGGTGCAGTGAAGAGGGGGGTTCAGAAATCTTTTCAAGTCATTGTCTTTGTTTTCTTTCCTGAAGTAAAATTGCTGGATCATATGGTAGCCCTGGGTTTCCTTGGTAGTCCAGCTGGTAAAGAATCTGCCTATAATGCCAGAGACCTGGGTTTGATCCCTGGGTTGGGAAGAGCCCCTAGAGGAGGGTGTGGCAACCCCACTCCAGTATTCTTGCCTGGAGAATCCCCATGGACAGAGGTGTCTGGTGGGCTACAGTCCATGAGGTCACCAAGAGTAGGACATGACCAAGCACAGAACAGCAGCATGGTAACTCTAGTTCTAAGTTTTTTTAAGAAGGCTTCACACTGTTTCCTCAGTGACTGCACCAATTTACATCTTCACCAGCAGTGCACAAGGGTTCTCTTTTCTCCACATCCTCCCTAACCTTGCTTATTTCTTATCTTTTTAATAATAGTCATTCTCACAGATGTGAAAAGGTATCTCATTGTGACTTGAATTTGCATTCCCCTGATAATTAGTGATATGGAGCACTTTTTCATGTGCTCTTTGGCCATCTCTATAATGTCTCTGGAAAAATGCTAAATTCTCTGTCCATTTTTTAAAGCAAGTTGTTTTCTTGTTACTGAGTTATATGAGTTCTTTGTATATTTTGGATATTAATCTCTTATCAGATATATTGCTTGCCAATTCTTTCTCCCATTCAGTAAGTTGCCTTTTCATCTTGTTGACAGTTTCCTTTGCTGTGCAGAAGCTTTTGAGTTTGATGTCCCACTTGTTTATTTTTGCTGCCTTTGCTTTTGGTGTCAAATCCAAAAATCATTGCAAGACCAGTGTCAAAAAGTTAACTGCCTATAGTTTCTTCTAGGAGTTTTAAAGTTTCAGATGTCATGTTCAACAACCTTTAATCTGTTTTAATTTTTGTGTAAGATATAAGAAAGTGGTCTAGTTTCTTTTCTTTTTTTTTTTTCATGTATCTGTCCAGTTTTTCCTCCACTATTTATCAAAGAGACTCTTTTTCCTTCATTGTGTATTCTCAGCTTTTTTGTCATAAACCCATATGCATGTGCATCTATTTCTGGGCTGTCTATTCCATTTCATCAATCTGTCTCTTTTTATGCCAATATTGTACTGTTTGATTACTATAGCTTTGTAATATAGTTTGAAATCAGGATGTATGATGTCTCTAGCATTTTCTTCTTTCTCAAGATTATTAAGGATCTTTTGTGGTTCCATATATATTTTAGAATTGTATGTTCTTTTTCTGTGAAAGAATGCCATTGGAATTTTAATAGAAATTACCTTGAATCTGTAGATTATTTTGAATAGTATAGACATTTTAACAACACTAATTCTTCCAATCTATGAGTATGGATTATTTTTTAATTCATTTATGTCTTCAATTTCTTTCATCAGTGTCTTATAGTTTTCAATGGATAGTTCTCTCACTCTTTAATTAATTAAATTTATTCTTAGATGTTTTATTCTTTTTGATACTATTGTAAAAAATTTTTTCTTACTTTCTCTAATAGTGTATTGTTAGTGCATAACTTATTTTTGTATATTGATTTTTTTATCCTGAAACTTTCTAAATTTGTTTATTAGTTTAGTGATTTTTTTCAGTTGACTGTTGACGGTTTTCTGTAGATACTCTCATGCCATCTGCAAATATTGGTGGCTTTACTTCTTTCTTTCCAATTGGATGCATTTTATTTCTTTTTCTTGCCTAATTGTTCTGGCTAGAACTTCTGGTATTATGTTGAATAAAAGTGGCAAGAGTAGGCATCCTTGTCTAGTTCCTGATCATAGAGGTAATGCTTTCAGTTTTTCTCCACTGCAAATGAAAGTCACTTAATTGTGTCTGGCTCTTTACAAACCCATGGACTGTACAGTCCATGATATTCTCTAGGCCAGAATACTGGAGTGGGTAGCCTTTTTCCTTCTCAAGGGGATCTTCCCAACCCAGGAATTGAAACCAGGTCTCCCACATTGCAGGTGGATTCTTTACCAGCTGAGCCACAAGGGAAGCCCTTTCTCCACTGAGTATTACATTAACTATAGAGTTGTCATACATGGGCTTTATTATGTTGAGGTTTGTTCCTTCTGTTTCCACTTTGTTGAGAGTTTTATCATAAATAAATGTTGAATTTTGTCAAATACTATCAACATGTTCATATGATTTTTATCCTTCTTTTTGTTAATATGATGTAGCATTTTGATTTGTGGATGTTGAACCATCTTTGCACTCTGGAATAAATCCCACTTGATTGTGGTGTACAATTTTTTAAGTTATTATTGGATTTAGTTTGCTAATATTTTGTTGAGTATTTTTATATCTATCTGAGTGAACTCCGAGAGTTGGTGATGGACAGGGAGGCCTGGCGTGCTGTGATTCATGGGGTCACAAAGAGTCGGACACGACTGTGCGACTGAACTGAACTGAACTGATGCTCTTCAAGGACATTGGCCTGAATTTTCTTGTAATAACCTTCTCTGGTTTTGGTAATGTTGGCCTCATAAAATGAGTTTGGAGGAGTCCCTTCTCTTCTATTTTTGGGAAGCTTTCAAGAAGGCTAGATATTAGTTCTTCTTTAAGTGTCAGAATTCACAGTGAAGCCATCTAGTCTTAGACTTTTATTTGTTGGGAGGATTTTGATTACTGACTCAATCTTCTTACTAGTAATAATTCTATTCGGGTTTTCCATTTCCTAATGACTCAGACTTGGTACTTTGTATGTTTCTAAGAAACTATCTTTTAGTTTGTCCAATTTTCTTTCACATAATTGTTTGTGATAGTCTCATAATCCTTTGTATTTTTGTAGTATCAGTTGTAACATCTCCACTTTCATTTTTTATTTTATTTATTTGAGTTATCTCTCTTTTTGGTGAGTCTAGTTCATCAGTTCAGTTCAGTTCAGTCACTCAGTCATGTCTGACTCTTTGCGATCCCATGAATTGCAGCACACCAGGCCTCCCTGTCCATCACCAACTGCCGGAGTTCACCCATACTCATGTCCATCGAGTCGATGATGCCATACAGCCATCTCATCCTCTGTCATCCCCTTCTCCTCCTGCCCCCAGTCCCTCCCAGCATCAGGGTCTTTTCCAATGAGTCATCTCTTCCCATGAGGTGGCCAAAGCACTGGAGTTTCAGCTTTAGCATCAGTCCTTCCAAAGAACACCCAGGACTGATCTCCTTTAGAATGGACTGGTTGGATCTCCTTGCAGTCCAAGGGACTCTCAAGAGTCTTCTCCAACACCACAGTTCAAATACATCAGTTCTTTGGCACTCAGCTTTCTTCACAGAGTCCAACTCTCACATCCATACATGACCACAGGAAAAACCATAGCCTTGACTAGATGGACCTTTGCTGGCAAAGTAATGTCTCTGCTTTTGAGTATGCTGTCTAGGTTGGTCATAACTTTCCTTCCAAGGAGTAAGAGTCTTTTAATTTCATGGCTGCAATCACCATCTACAGTGATTTTGGAGCCCCAAAAAATAAAGTCTGACACTGTTTCCCCATCTATTTCCCATGATGTGATGGGACCAGATGCCATGATCTTCATTTTCTGAATGTTGAGCTTTAAGCCAACTTTTTCACTCTCCTCTTTCACTTTCATCAAGAGGCTTTTTAGTTCCTCTTCACTTTCTGCCATAAGGGTGGTGTCATCTGCATATCTGAGGTTATTGATATTTCTCCTGGCAATCTTGTAAGGAGTAAGTGTCTTTTAATTTCATGGCTGCAGTCACCATCTGCAGTGATTTTGGAGCCCCCCAAAATAAAGTCTGACACTGTTTCCCCATCTGTTTCCCATGAAGTGATGGGGCCAGATGCCATGATCTTCATTTTCTGAATGTTGAGCTTTAAGCCAACTTTTTCACTCTCCTCTTTCACTTTCATCAAGAGGCTTTTTAGTTCCTCTTCACTTTCTGCCATAAGGGTGGTGTCATCTGCATATCTGAGGTTATTGATATTTCTCCTGGCAATCTTGATTCCAGCTTGTGCCTCTTCCAGCCCAGTGTTTCTCATGATGTACTCTGCATAGAAGTTAAATAAGCAGGGTGACAATATACAGCCTTGATGTACTCCTTTCCCGATTTGGAACCAGTCTGTTGTTCCATGTCCAGTTCTAACTGTTGCTTCCTGATCTGCATGTAGGTTTCTCAAGAGGCAGGTCTAGTTCATAGCCCCCTTTAAAAGTTTTGTCTACTTTTCCTTTTTCCTTTCTTATTGTCTGACTCCAGTCCTATTATCCTTATCTCTTCATTGACTTTCTCTCTTATATAATGTGTCTTTCCAATCTGCATTCTGTGTGTTTATTTACATAATATGCATTCTCTGTGTTTATTTACATAATATGATAAGTATCTAACTTATCTAATTTTTAAAGTTAGATAACTTTATCTAACTTTTTAAAAGTATCTGCTGCTGCTGCTAAGTCACTTCAGTCGTGTCCGACTCTGTGCGACCCCATAGACGGCAGCACGCCAGGCCCCCCTGTCCCTGGGTTTGTCAAGGCAAGAACACTGGAGTGGGTTGCCATTCCTTCTCCAATGCATGAAAATGAAAAGTGAAAGTGAAGTCACTCAGTTGTGTCTGACTCTTTGTGACCCCATGGACTGCAGCCTACCAGGCTCCTCCATCCATGGGATTTTCCAGGCAAGAGTACTGGAATGGGTTGCCAAAAGTATCTAACTTAAAACTAAAAGTTTTAAAATTATAAATGAATGATATTGCTATATAGAATGGGAAAGACTAGAGATCACATCAAGAAAATTAGGGACACCAAGGGAACTTTTCATGCAAAGATGGGTACAATAAAGGATATAACTGGTATGGATGTAATGGAAGCAGAAGATAATAAGAAGAGGTGGTAAGAATACACAGAAGAACTATGCAAAAAAGATCTTCACGACCCAGATTATCATGATGGTGTAATCACTCGCACTCACCTAGAGCCAGACATCCTGGAATGTGAAGTCAAATGGGCCTTAGGAAGCATCACTACGAACAAAGCTAGTGGAGGTGATGGAATTCCAGTTGAGCTATTTCAAATCCTGAAAGATGTTTCTGTGAAAGTGCTTCACTCAATATGCCAGCAAATTTGGAAAACTCAACAGTGGCCATAGGACTGGAAAAGTTCAGTTTTCATTCCAATCCCTAAGAAAGGCAATGCCAAAGAATGCTCAAACTACTGCACAATTGCACTCATCTCATACACTAGTAAAGTAATGCTCAAAATTCTCCAAGTCAGGCTTAACAGTACGTGAACCGTGAACTTCCAGATGTTCAAGCTGGATTTAGAAAAGGCAGAGGAACCAGAGATCAAATTGCCAACATCCACTGGATCATCGAAAAAGTGAGAGAGTTCCAAGAAAATATCTGCTGCTACTGCTAAGTCACTTCAGTTCTGTCCAACTCTGTGCAACCCCATAGACAGCAGCCCACCAGCCTCCCCCGTCCCTGGGATTCTCCAGGCAAGAACACCGGAGTGGGTTGCCATTTCATTCTCCAATGCATAAAAGTGAAAAATGAAAGTGAAGTCGCTCAGTCATATCCGACTCTTAGCGGCCCCATGGACTGCAGCCCACCAGGCTCCTCCACCCATGGGATTTTCCAGGCAAGAGTACTGGAGTGGGGTGCCACTGCCTTCTCCGTCAAGAAAACATCTACTTCTGCTTTATTGACTATGCCAAAGCCTTTGACCGTGTGGATCACAACAAACTGTGGAAAATTCTTCAGGAGATGGGAATACCAGACCACCTGACCTGCCTCCTGAAAAATCTGTATGCAGGTCAGGAAACATTAGTTAGAACTGGACATGGAAGAACAGACTGGTTCCAAATTGGGAAAGGAGTGCATCAAGGCTGTATATTGTCACCCTACTTATTTAACTTATATGCAGAGTACATCATGTGAAATCCTGGACTGGAGGAAGCACAAGGTGGATCAAGATTAATGCATAAAAGTGAAAAATGAAAGTGAAGTCACTCAGTCATATCCGACTCTTAGCGACCTCATGGACTGCAGCCCACCAGGCTCCTCCACCCATGGGATTTTCCAGGCAAGAGTACTGGAGTGGGGTGCCACTGCCTTCTCAGTCAAGAAAACATCTACTTCTGCTTTATTGACTATGCCAAAGCCTTTGACCGTGTGGATCACAACAAACTGTGGAAAATTCTTCAGGATATGGGAATACCAGACCACCTGACCTGCCTCCTGAAAAACCTGTATGCAGGTCAGGAAGCACTAGTTAGAACTGGACATGGAAGAACAGACTGGTTCCAAATTGGGAAAGGAGTGCATCAAGGCTGTATATTGTCACCCTACTTATTTAACTTATATGCAGAGTACATCATGTGAAATCCTGGACTGGAGGAAGCACAGGTGGATCAAGATTGCTGGGGGAAATATCAATAACCTCACATATGCAGATGACACCACCCTTATGGCAGACAGTGAAGAAGAACTAAGGAGCCTCTTGATGAAAGTGAAAGAGGAGAGTGAAAAAGTTGGCTTAAAGCTCAACATTCAGAAAACAAAGATCATGGTATCTGATCCCATCACTTCATGGCAAATATTGGGGAAACAATGGAAACAGTGACAGACTTAATTTTGGGGGGTGCTGCAAAATCACTGCAGATGGTGACTGCAGCCATGAAATTAAAAGACGTTTGCTCCTTGGAAGAAAAGCTATGAACAACCTAGATTGCTTATTAAAAAGCAGAGATGTTACTTTGCCAACAAAGGTCTGTCTAGTCAAAACTATGGTTTTTCCAGTAGTCACATATGGATGTGAGAGTTGAACTGTGAAGAAAGCTGAGCACCAAAGAATTGATGCTTTTGAACTGTGGTGTTGGAGAAAACTCTTGAGAGTCTCTTGGACAGCAAGGAGATCCAACCAGTCCATCCCTGAATATTCATTGGAAGGACTGATGCTGAAGCTGAAACTCCAATACTTTGGCCATCTGATGTGAAGAACTGAGTCACTGGAAAAGACCCTGATGCTGCAAAAGATTGACAGCAGGAAGAGAAGGGGATGACAGAGGATGAGATGGTTGGATGGCATCACTGACTCAATGGACGTGAATTTGAGTAATCTCTGGGAGTTGGTGATGGACAGGGAGGCCTGGCATGCTATAGTCCATGGGGTCACAAAGAGTCTGACATGACTCAGCCACTGAACTGAACTGATTGCTGTATAAATATAATAGTGTTTTTACTTTTATTTCCCTCTCAGCATCATGTTTTTATGATCAATCCACAGTGTTGCAAGTAGCTTTGGTTCATTGTTTCAGCTTGCTGCATAACATTCCTTCAAAAGCTTAATCCACATTTCCTCATTCATTCTCATATTGATGGGCTTCTCAGGTGCTTCCAACTCCTTGCTACTGCAAATAAAAGTTGACATCCTCTCGAATGTATGTGAATGTTTCTCAAAGGTGTGCACCCAGAAATATCAATAGAAGTGCTGAGTGGTCAGTGATGTACACCCTCAATTGATAAACTATGTTTTGTTTATCCATTCATGAGTTGTTCCTATCTTTTGTTGGAATGATGCTGCTGTAAGCATTCATATAGGACTTCCCCGTTGGCTCAGCAATAAGGAATCCACCTGACAGTGCAGGTGGATGCGTGTTCAATCCCTGGGTCAGGAAGACCTCGTCGAGAAGGAAATGGCAACTCACTCCAGTATTCTTGCCTGGGAAATCCTATGGAAAGAGGAGCCTGCTGGTCTACAGTCTGGTGGGGTTGCAAAAAGTGGGACATGACTTAGTGACTAAATAACAACAAGAATAAGATAAGCATTCATGTATAAAATTATGTGTGGACATATGCTTTCATTTCCCTTGGGCATATTCTTGGTTGTGAAATTGTTTGGTCTAATATAGTAACCGGTATGTTTAAGTTTTTGAGAAATGCCCAATATGTTGCCAAGGTGGCTGAATCATTCAACGTGTCTCTTGCCTGGAAAATCCCATGGACAGAGGAGCCTGGTAGGCTGCAGTCCATGGGGTTGCTAAGAGTCAGACACGACTGGGCGACTTCACTTTCTCTTTTCACTTTCATGCATTGGAGAAGGAAATGGCAATCCACTCCAGTGTTCTTGCCTGGAGAATCCCAGGGACAGGGGAGCCTGGTGGGCTGCCATCTATGGGGTTGCACAGAGTCGGACACGACTGAAGTGACTTAGCAGCAGCAGCAGCAGTGTATAAAGATTCTTCACTAAAACCTAGTATCTGTCTTTTTTAGTTTAGCTATCCTACTGTGTGTGAAGTACCTCTTTGTGGTTCTTACTTGCATGAGACCATTTTTAACCTATTGTATTGACATAGATCAAATTTTGAATAAACACTGAGATGGAGAGTATACTGGGGGAAAATAGGCACTCAGCCATACTGCTGGTGGGAATGTGAGTGAGTGCAACTTAGGGAGGTTTTTTTTGGCTTACTTGTCTTGTTTATCAGTGTTTTAAATGCATATAACTTTTGACTTAATTCCTCTTCTCGCAATTTGAACTTGATATATTTTGTAGAGGGATTTTCACAGTAACATTGTTTGTACCAATATTAATTAGTGTGAGACTGGTTATGTAAATGGAATGCAATGCTGCATTTTAAAAGAATGAGGCAATTTCATATGTACTGATACAAAATTATCTCCAAGATATATTGATATGTGAGGAAAGCTGGGATACTAAGCAATGTTTCACTCTGTTGCCATCTTATTAAACAAAAAGAAAAAAATATATTTTGCCTATGTATCCCTGGGGTATCTCTAAAAAAATGCATAAGAAACCGAGATGATTTCCACATTATAAGGAAAAGGGAATTAAGTGACTGAGAAAGCGTAGAAGGGCATTTTAAAGTACTATCTCTTTCTTTTTGTATTTTAAATTTTTGAACTGTATGTATGTTATTCTTGTTTTATGAATAATTTTTACTTTAAAATTTCTGCATATAGGTCTGACATTACTTATTATGTTAATTCCAACTTTATTTTTTGTTGCTATTATAAAAGAAATCTTTTCATTATATTTCTAATTGATATTGCTGGAACCAGGCGGCACTAATGTTGATTTTTATATACAGATCTTGTTCTGATAAATTATTATAAAATCTTTTATAATAGTTTATCTTATTGGTTTTATAATTTATCTTATTTTATGTGAATATATCACCGAAAAATTTACAAACTTTATCTCTTCTAATTCTTTTAAATTACCTTAGTGTATTCGTTTGATGGAGTTTTCCTTGCACCATTTTCACTAGCAAAGTCAACCTCATGTGGTCCAGAAGATTGTTCAAGCTTCCCATCAAGCCTGGTCTGAGCCTATGTGCTGTTCTTCTCATGAGCAGTAGAACCTGAGTGCCAAAGATTTCTGTTTCCTTCACCCCTGTGAGCTGTTTTGCTTTAGCTCCTACTTAGTGCTCTTCCTTTGGGCCTGTCTCATTTCTGGCAAATGAGGTTGTTCATTCTTGCTTTTGGCTTGGCTATGTATTTTAAACAATTTTTAAAAAATTCAAAATTTCTATGTGTTTAGAGTTAGAGGCAGCTTCTTGTTTCAGCTGCTGTATTATTATGAGGAAGTCTCCACCTCCCATGTACAGAATGTTTATGTCCTCCAGTCCCAAATTCATATTGTTGAAGCCTTGATCCCCAGTGTGATGGTATTTGGAGGTAGCCTTTGGGAATAATAGGTTTGGATGAGGTCATGTGGACAGAGTCCCTATGAGGGGATTCATGCTCTCTTACAGGGTTAAAGAAACCTAAGTTCTTTCTTCACATTATAAGGAAATCAAGATGAAGGCTTTCACCAGAACCTGACCGTGCTTTCCCTGATCTAAAACTTCCAGCCTCCAGAACTATAAGAAATAACTATTATTTAACCACCCAGTCTCCAGAATTCTTGCTATAGCAGCCCACACTACCTAAGACACCATCTGACCACCACCTCCTTTTAATAATTGTTAGTGTACCTATTTCTTTTCCCAGTCACTCAAATGTGGATATATTTGTCAGACTTTTTTGAACCTCCTTGGTTCTCTTCATTTTCTTTTTCCACAGATCTGTTAGTATTATACTGCTGCATCACAAATTGCCACCTAGATAACAGTTTAAAACAAGATATATTTTTCTTTCAGGGTTTTTATAGGTCAGAAGTCTGGGCATGGCTCAGCTGAGTTCTCTGCTGAGGATATCACGAGGCTGCAGCCATGGTGTCGACCAGGGTTGTGACATTATCTGAAGCATGCCACCTTCTTCCAAGCTCACAGGGTTGTCAGCAGAATTCATTTCCCTGCAGCTTTAGAACTCTTGGTGGCTTATTCCTTCAAGGCCAGCAGGAGAATCTCTTTGAACTTAGGGAGAGCCTCAGGCCCTCTTTTAAATGGCTCAACTGATTAGCTCAGGTTTACCCAAGGTAATCTCTTTTTTAAGTGATTCAACATAAACTGATTTGGGGCTTCAATTTAGCTGCAACATACCTTCACCTTTGCCTTATAAAGTAGCATAATCACAAATTACAGGAGTGATATCCTACCACCACTACAATTTCTACTGGTTAGAAACAAGTCACAAGTTCCACACTCAAGAAAAAAGGATTACACAAAGGTATGAGTACAAGAGAGGGAGAATCATGAGACTATCTTAGAAGTCTGCCTATTGCACTTAGTAATCTCACTGTTGTTTTTGTTCAGTTACTCAGTTGTGTCTGACTCTTTGTGATCCAATGGACTACAGCACAGCAGGCTTCCCTGTCATTCACCATCACCTGGAGTTTGCTCAAACTCATGTCCATTGTGTCGGTGATGCCATCCAACCATCTCATCCTCTGTCATCCCCTTCTCCTCCTCCCTTCAGTCTTTCCCAGCATCAGGGTCTTTTCCAATGGGTCAGCTCTTCACATAAGGCAGCCAAAGTATTGGAGCTTCAGCTTCACCATCAGTCCTTCCAATTAATTTTCAGAATTGATTGCTTTTAGGATTGACTGGTTTGATTTACTTGCAGTCCATGAAACTCTCAAGAGTTTTCTCCAACACCACAGTTCAAAAGCATCAGTTCTTCGGCGCTCAGCCTTCTTTATGGTTCAACTCTCACATCCATACATGACTACCAAAGCTATGGAAAAATCATACCTTTGATTATATGGACCTTTGTTGGCAAAGTAATGTCTCTGCTTTTTAATATGCTGTCTAGGTTTGTCATAACTTTTATTCCAAGAAGCAAACGTCTTTTAATTTCATGGCTGCAGTCACCATCTGCAGTGATTTTGGAACCTGAGAAAATAAAGGCTTTCAGTGTTTCCATTGTTTCCCCATCTATTTGCCATGAAGTGATGGGACTGAATGCCATGATCTTAGTTTTCTGAATGTTGAGTTTTAAGCCAGCTTTTTCACTTTCCTCTTTCACCTTCATCAAGAGGCTCTTTAGTTCCTCTTTGATTTCTGCCATTAGGGTGGTATCATCTACATATCTGAGGTTATTGATATTTCCCTGGCAGTCTTGATTCCAGCTTGTGCTTCATCCAGCCAGCGTTTCTCATGATGTACTCTGCATATAAGTTAAATAAGCTGGGTGACAGTATACAGCCTTTATGTACTCCTTTCCCAATTTTGAACCAATCTGTTGTTCTATGTCCAGTTCTAACTGTTGCTTCTTGACCTGCATACAGGTTTCTCAGGAGGCAGGTAATGTGGTCTGGTATTCCCATCTCTTTAAGAATTTTCCACAGTTTATATTCAAACTGTGTTGTGTTTGTGTGTATACAAACTGTGGTTGTGTGTGCAAACTGTGTTGTAATCTCATACTTGAATAATGTTTGAAATTCACGCTTCAGAAGGAATATATCTCAAGTCTTTATCTTAATTTCAGTTTCTATTTCAGTAACCAGTTCAACCATCTAATGAATATTCTCTGCTTCTATGGCCCATTAGCATTTCAAGCTTGATATAGAAAACCTTGATCAATGATGTATCTACTAATTTTCTTATAAGGAGTGATTGTCTGAGTTCATAATGTAAACTTAAGCTTTGAAGTCGTGAGTCTCCTCTGCCTGTACCCATTCCACAAGCTGATCTTTTTCACTTCTTTAGGCCTAGTGCATTAAAAAGTTGAGTTTCATTTGCCAGGCACTCAGCTTGTCTAACTACTGAGTCACTTACTGGTATAAAGCAGTGCCTCAGGCTTCAGCATCCTCAGAAATGGCATATTTTGTGCTCCTCAAAGGTCTCTCTAGAGTAGTCAAAACTATGCACACTCGAAGGTGTTCTGTATTCTCAAAACCCGCCTTCCCTTCACTCCTCTAAACTAGCTATTTTTCAAGTAGGTCATAGGTTGCTTAGTGGTATCACCATCCTTCCAACCATCTCATCTCACAACTTGAAGTAGTGGTGTTGCACTAAAGGGTACTTAATAAGGGAAGGAATCTCCTGATTTACTATGCAAAGAAGCTTTTGTGAATGAGCTTATGTGCTTCCCCACCGCCCCCATGATGTCATTAGCTTTCTTTATATTTCAAAGCCATGCATAACTGAATAAAACTGATTTAGAGTTAATTTTGTTTATTCTCTCTCCTTCTTAACTTTTGCTGAGTTGTCAATTCCTTTTAACATGGCCACCTGAATAGTCTTAGTATTTCTATCATCACTACCAGCATCCTACTTCAGGTGTTCATTGCCTTTGTATTGTATTCCTACTCTTTTGCCAATTTAATCTTCCTAAAGCCAAGCTGGTTTTAGAAAAGGCAGAACTAGAGATCAAATTACCAACATCCATTGGATCATCAAAAAAGCAAGAGTTCCAGAAAAACATTTATTTCTGCTTTATTGACTATGCCAAAGCCTTTGACTGTGTGGATCACAATAAACTGTGGAAAATTCTTCAAGAGATGCGAATACCAGACCACCTGACCTGCCTCTTGAGAAACCTGTATGCAGGTCAGGAAGCAACAGTTAGAACTGGACATGGAACAACAGACTGGTTCTAAATCGGGAAAGGAGTGCGTCAAGGCTGTATATTGTCACCCTGCTTATTTAACTTATATGCAGAGTACGTCATGAGAAAGCCTGGGCTGGAAGAAGCACAAGCTGGAATCAAGATTGCCGGGAGAAATATCAATAACCTCAGATATGCAAATGACACCTTATGGCAGAAAGTGAAGAGGAACTAAAAAGCCTCTCGATGAAAGTGAAAGAAGAGAGTAAAACAGTTGGCTTAAAGCTCAACATTCAGAAAACGAAGATCACGGCATCTGGTCCCATCACTTCATGGGAAATAAATGGGGAAACAGTGTCAGACTTTATTTTTTTTTTTTGGCTCCAAAATCACTGTAGATGGTGATTGCAGCCATGCAATTAAAAGATGCTTACTCCTTGGAAGAAAATTTATGACCAAACTAGATAGCATATTCAGAAGCAGAGACATTACTTTGCCAACAAAAGTCTGTCTAGTCAAGGCTATGGTTTTTCCAGTGGTCATGTATGGATGTGAGAGTTGGACTGTGAAGAAGGCTGAGCGCTGAAGAATTGATGCTTTTGACTGTGGTGTTGGAGAAGACTCTTGAGAGTCCCTTGGACTGCAAGGAGATCCAACCAGTCCATTCTAAAGGAGATCAGTCCTAGGTGTTCTTTGGAAGGAATGATGCTAAAGCTGAAACTCCAGTACTTTGGCCACCTCATGCGAAGAGTTGACTTATTGGAGAAGAACTTGATGCTGGGAGGGATTGGGGGCAGGAGGAGAAGGGGACGACAGAGGATAAGATGACTGGATGGCATCACTGACTCGATGGATATGAGTTTGAGGGAACTCTGGCAGTTGGTGATGGACAGGGAGGCCTGGTGTGCTGCAATTCATGGGATCTCAAAGAGTCGGACACGACTGAGTGACTGAACTGAACTGAAAGCCCATATTTGAACATGTATTTAGCCAGTCAACCATTTATTCAGTTTGTGGTGCCAGTTGCTAAGAATACCAAGATAGGTAGACATTCCATATCTTCAATCTTTTCCCATTTTGGTGAATAAAACGGGTAATAAAACTGTTTTGTTTTGTTTTAAGAAACAGCATATGTGCAAGAGTAAGACTTAGAATGTATAAACTTCTATGGGAATAACCAAAAGATTATCTAACTCCTTTATTCTGAGGGAATAAGAAACATTTACATAGGATGTGATACTTGTGTTGGGTGTAGAAGGATGAATAGGAACTTTCCAAAGGAGTGTCGAAAAATCGTCGATGGAGATGGATTGCATGGTTAGATGTAAGGACTCAAGGTGTAGGCTGAGATTGGAAAGGTTTAAATAATTTCTATGAAACATAAAGATGCATGGGGGAAGTTCTAGGAAACACCCTGACACGTAGGTTGGTCAGATTGTAAGATTCTCATTTGTCTTTTGTGAGGACCCATGAAAGATTCAACTATCAATCCCATTAGTGGTAATTTGTTAAACGCCTGATATGGGTTGGATGTTATGATAGGCTCCACAAGAAAGAGATGATAAAAGACACAAGTTGAAATTTGCTAAAAGATAGAACTTAAATGTTTTCACTAGAAAAAAGGGAATGTGTGAGTTGATTGATGTGTTAACCTGATGAAGGGGAAATCCTTTCACAAATGTATGTATGTATCAAAATCATCATGTTGTACACTTTAAATATCTTACGATTTTATTTTCTCAACCATACCTCAATAGACTTGAGGGGAAAAATATGTAGGTAAGTAATCATAATAGAGTTTGACAAATTCTATGAATGTGGCCATCTTATGAAATGAGGAGACAGATCAGGGAAGCTTTTTGAAGAAAGATACTTGAGCCCAGGGTTTTGTGCATAGAAGGCACACATTGAAGTTATTTACATGGCCAAGAGACTGGTTGGCTAATGAGACAGGAGGGATCTTCCAGGTAGAAGACGAAGGAAGAGGCGTGTTATGTTTAGGGAAAGATGATTATCCTGAAGTATACAGAGAACTACTGAAGCACTAAAAACATTGACCTGATTCTTTTTTTAAGTCTTCAAATAGAAAGAATGACCTGGAGGAAGGAAAGAATGAGTCCTTTGTGATTGGGGCAGAGAGAAGCAGAAGACAATATGGATTAAGAGACATTTAGGAACTGATTTCAAAATAGGGCCTGACTAGGAGATTATGAAATGTCACAGAAAGGGGGATAGTGAATTCAGCTTCAGACATGCTGGTTTGAGGCAGTTTGGGGCTATGATGCAGGATGTAGTAGCCAAGACATACAGCTGTTGAAGTCATTAGCATGAAGGGGGAAACTGAAAACAGGAAAGTACATGAGATCATCCAGGGAGATTTTATGAAGTCCTTAGAAACACTAGGGAACACTTAGAATCTAACATTAATCTTGAAAGAATGTGAGAAAAAAGGGATAGAAAAGAAACAGTAAGAAATTAGGGAAAAATCAGGAAGACAAAAAGGCCATAGACACTGAGGGAGGAACTCACTTAGAAACTCAAGAAACTGTCCAAAATTATAAGTTCTGCTTCAGAAGAGTACTTTTAGTCCTTAAATTCATTTGTAAAATATTTATTGGGAGCCTAGCCTGTGTTAGGTTCTAAACATAAGAATAGGAGCAATTCTATTTCTAAAGATAGAAATTCAGAGTTTGGTAGTTTACATTTTGGTAGAGGAATATTTATATAAGCAAATATGTACAGTGAATTATTTAAGGCATTTGATAAAATTTTCCATAAGTTACCCAAAGAATGCTAATGCAGGAGAGACCAATTCTACCTGTAGAGGAAAATGAAAGGATTCATATAAAGGTGACATATGTGAAAGCATTCACTGAATTTGGCATGAGGAATTTTTTAGAGGTAAGGGAAAAAGTCAAATTGTAGTTGGTAATGAATAAAGGAGAAATAAGCAAGAAATGTAAGTTGTTCTTTCAAGAAATTTGGCTCTGAAAAGAAAGATAGTTTCAGGTTCTGCCTCCTTTTGTCTCAACTTTATACTGCTTCTGCTTCTGGTAACTTCTGTCTGTATGTCTGTAATGATCATGTTTTTATTTATTTATATACTTATCATTGAGGTATATTTGATTTACAATATTGTGTTAGTTTCAGGTATACAGCAAAGTGGTTCAGATATGCCATATATTCTTTACCCATTCATTTGTTGATGGACACTTAGATTGCTTCCATGTCTTGGCTATTGAAAACAGTGCAGCTGTGGACATTGGGGTGCATATATTTTCAAATTAGAGTTTTTGTTTTTTTCCAGATACATGACCAGGAGTGAGATTGCTGGGTCAAATGGTGGTTGTATTTTTAGTTTTTTAAGGAAATTTCATACTATTTTCCATAATGACCACCAATTTATGCACAGTGTAAGAGAGTTTCTTTCTCTCCACACCCTCTCCAGCATTTATTATTTGTAGATTTGTTGATGATGACCATTCTGACCAGTGTGAGGTGATAACTGTTTGTAGTTGTGATTTGAATTTCTCTAACAATTAAGAGATGTTGAGCATCTTTTCATGTGCCTGTTGGCTGTCTGTATGTCTTCTTTGGGGAAATGTCTATTTAGATCTTCAGCTCATGTTT
Organism: Aepyceros melampus; assembly: GCA_006408695.1. Taxonomy (NCBI): domain Eukaryota; kingdom Metazoa; phylum Chordata; class Mammalia; order Artiodactyla; family Bovidae; genus Aepyceros; species Aepyceros melampus. Next base: position 20,325 of record SJXQ01004456.1, read on the forward strand.
TGATTGGATTTTTTTTTTAATGTTGCGTTGTATGCTGCTCTGCTGCTGCTAAGTCACTTCAGTCATGTCCAACTCTGTGTGAACCCAGAGACGGCAGCTTATCAGGCTCCCCCGTCCCTGGGATTCTCCAGGTAAGAACACTGGAGTGGGTTGCCATTTCCTTCTCCAATGCATGAAAGTGAAAAGTGAAAGTGAAGTCGCTCAGTCGTGTCCAACTCTTTGCAACCCCATGGACTGCAGCCTACCAGGGTCCTCTGCCCATGAGCTGTTTGTATATTTTGGAAATTAAACCCTTTTCAGTTGAATTATTTGCAAATATTTTTTCCCAGTCCCGTAGTTTGTCTTTCATTTTGTTTATGGTTTCCTTTGCTATGCAAAAGCTTATAAATTTGATAATCATGTTTTTTGTTTTTGTTTTTTACTTCCTGTATTTTATGGTGCTTGGATATTTTAGGGGCTTGCTGACCCAAGGAGAGACTGCCCCTCCCAGGGCTAGCTAATTCCTAGGAGAGTAAGCAATTTGCCTTCAAACATTCTTTTCATATATAAACCAACTATCCTAGCTCAAGCTGCTATAACAAAACGCCATAAACTGGATGGCATAAACAACAGATATCTACATAGAGTTCTGGAGACTGGGGAGGTCAAGATCAAGGTGCCAGCAGATTTGTTCCTGGTGAGAAGTCTCCTCCTGGCTTGCTTATGGCTGCCTTCTTGCTGTGTGCTCAGCTGGCCTTTCCTTGGCCTGTTGTCATGGAGAGAGATCTCTCCTTCTCATCCCCTTCTTACAAAGACTTTAATTCCATCAAGAAGGTCCTATCCTCATGACTTAATCTAAACCTAATTATGCCCCCGAATGCTCACTTCCAAATTCCATCACATTAGATGTTGGGACTTCAGCATATGAATTTGTAGGGACATAAACATTCAGTCCATAACACTAACTAATTTGAAGTTAATATCCCTGAATACTTCCTTTACATAATTTTCACACATCAAGTCAATATTTCTTCTTTCTCAAACCACCCCATGTCCAAGTATCAGACAAGTAAAGACTACTCTATAGTCCAATGTGTGTGTGCTCGGTGGCTTAGTTGTGTCTGGCTCTATGTGACCCACGCCAGGATTTTCTGGCCATGGGATTTTCCAGCAAGAATATTGGAGTGGGTTGCCATTTCCTCCTTCAGGGGATCTTCCTAACTCAGGTCTCTTGTATCTCCCACTTGTAGCCCAGAGCCCGCTGGAATTATTCAAGCTATCTATTCCTAAACTTGCTAAAACTTGCCTATTCTGCCTTGTTCATTCCTTTCCATGAAAACCCCCCAAAAGACTCTAGACCATATTCTCCCTTCACTCTTACTGCCTGCTAACCAACCTTGGAACTTTTCTATGTGGCCCAGCCCAGCAAGTATGCCCTCTTCCCTTGGGAACTGTGAGTAATAATACTTTTTTCAATGGCATTATCCTCCCTCTGTCATCACTCAGTCACTTCTATAGAATAAATCCCAATTATAATCAAGACAATGGCTCAGATTTGGTGCTACTAATGGGAGAAGTTGTGATTAAATTTGTTAGTCCCTGTGATAGTTTTGCATGAGTGCGTGCTTGTGTGCTCAGTCATGTCTGACTTAGCCACCCCATGGGCTGTTGGGACTTCAGCATATGAATTTGCTGTAGCCCGCTAGGTTTCTCTGTTCATGGAATTTTCCAAGCAAGAATGCTGAAGTGGGCTGCCAGTTCCTACTTCAGGGGATCTTCCTGATTCAAGGATCAAACCCCTATCTCTTCTATCTCCTGCATTGGCAGGTGGATTCTTTACCACTGCACCACCTGGGAAGCCCTGTATTAGTTCTTAGGGCAGCTACAATGAATTACCACAAACCAGGTGACCTAAGCAACATAAATTCATTCTGTCACAGTTTTGGAGGCAAGAAGTCTGAAACCAAGGTGGACACTGCGCTCTCTGAAAGCTTTAGGGAAGAATCCTTCTTTCCCAGCTTCTGATGGCTCCCAGCAGTCCTTGGAATTCTGTGAGTGTGACAACATCCAGTCTCTCTCTGTGTCTTCCCATATCTTATTATGAGGACACCAGTCATTTGATTTAGGGCCCACTCTATGGGGGCTTCCCTGGTGGCTCAGACGGTAAAGAATCCGCCTGCAATGCAGAGACCCAGGTTTGATCCCTGGGTCAGGAAGATCCCCTGGAAAAGGGAATGGCAACCCACTCTAGTATTGTTGCCTGGAGAATTCCATGGACAGAGGAGCCTGATGGGCTATAGTCCTTGGGGTCAAAGAATCAGACACGACTGAACAATTAACACTTTCACTAATCTCATGTGACTTTATCTTAACTTAGTTAATTACATCTGCAAAGACCTTTTCCCCAAATAAGTTCCTATTTTGAGGTTCTGGGTAGACATGGATTTGGGAGACAGTGTTCAATCCAGCACATTCTCCAAACTGTTATGAGGCACAGTTCTCACATCAGGCTGCTCACACAGAGTGCTCATTCTGCTCGCTTTATTTACATTCAACAACCCAACTTCAAGATAGATAATTTCCTATCTAATTTAAACATACACAGATTTGGAGTCATAAAATGCCTTCAAAACACTGATTCTGTAGAGAACATATTTTAAGGGCTTGTTTGTCCACAGGTGTGTACTGCTTCCACTGGAGAAAGTTGAGATGGGTGATAGGGCTCCTTGATTAAGAGACAGTATCACTGGTTCCAAGAGACACCTGAGCACAGCTCAGCAGACCAGCCAGTGTGTCCTGACATTGGGACCCTCTGAGAAAGTCATCTGAAAAGCTGACTCTGATCATCTCTTCCCATCCACACCTGGTTTGCAAGAGTCTGGGAAAGACAATGACAATTTGCAGGACCAAGACCTGGAAATAAAGAAAGTCAGGATGCGTGAGCTTGACATTTAAATTTCATTTTAGAGATGCCAGATAGATGTGTGAAAAGGCAATGGCAACCCACTCCAGTACTCTTGCCTGGAAAATCCCATGGACAGGGGGAGCCTGGTAGGCTGCCATCTATGGGGTCGTACAGAGCTGTACACGACTGAAGTGATTTAGCAGCAGCAACAGCAGCAGATAGATGTGTGCTGAGAAGTTCCATGAGGAGTTCCAGAAGCTGCAGGGGCAAAAAACAAAAATGGAGGAGCAAAAAGATGGAACTCAGAAAAGGTTCCCTGGTAAATTCTCCAGGCAGGCAGTTGGGATCCTGAAAGGCTTTGTCCTGGGAGTCAATGGGAATGGCAAATAGGCTTCACAAGAAATCCTGCCTAGCTCTGCATTATTTTAACCTCAGATTGAATTAAGATGGTCTACCTCTGGCCTAAATTCTTGCCAAAAGTAAAAGTCAACCCAGAGCCTCAAATTGCCTTCATATTTCTTTATGTACAAAGTCTCAAGTTCAATAAAAAAAAGAATGAAGCCTACAAAAGTGACAACTGACCTAAACCAGAAAGAAAATATGAACAGAGCCACAGGAGATACAAATGTTGGAGTTTTTAGACATGATTTTTAAATAACTATGAGAATGTGTTTAAGAAATTAAAGCACAAAGTGAATAATTTGTCAGAGAACTGAAAACTCTAAGTTTGAACCCAATGGAAGTTCTAGAACTGAAAAATGAAAGGTAAGCATTGAATGGGTTAATTTGATAAGTAGATTCAGTGCAGCTAAAGAGAAAATAAATTTGGATATAGGTCAGAATAAAATGTCCAGACTGAAGCAGAAAGAGAGAGAGAGACAAAGAATGTAAGAGGCATAAGGAACACAATAAAAAAGTCTAACATATGTAAAGCTAGAGTCCATTGAGAGAGAAGAGGGCAAAGAAGACAGAATTCAGGATATATAAAGAGATTTTAGGGACTTCCCTGGTGGTCCAGTGGTTGAAACTTTGCATTCTAATGCATGGGGAGTCGGTTTGATCCCTGGTCAGGGAGCTAAGATTCAACATGCCTTGCAGCCAAAAAACTAAAACATAAGACATAAGCAATATTGTAACAAATTCAATAAAGACTTTATGGCAGATAACTCAAAGATGGGCAAGAGATTTGAAGACACTTCTACAAAAGAGGTGGCTATGAGCTGAATCATGTCCCTCCCTTCAATGCATATTCTGAAGTTCTACAGAATGTGACTGTATTTGGATATAAGGCTCTTTAAAAGAGTAATTAAGTTAAAATGAGCTTGTTAGGATGGGCCGTAATCCAATTTGACTAGTTTCCTTAGAAGAAGAGGAGATTAGTACACAGACATACATAGAAGGACAACCATGTCAAGACAAGGAGAACACAGCCATCTACAAGCCAGAGACAGAGGCCTAGGAAGAAACCAACAGTGCTCGCACTTTGATCTCAAATTTCTAGCCTCCAAAATTGTGGGAAAATAAATTTCCATTGTTTAAACCACCTAAACTGTGGTACTTTGTTATGGCATTCCTAGCCAGCTAATACAGATAATATTCTTAAATCCAGTCAATTTTCACAAAAAGGTGTTCAACCTCATTTATCATCAGGGAAATGCAGATTGAAACCACAGTAGGATACCGCTACACCTACCAGAATGGCTAAAATTTAAATGCCTGACTAAAATTTAAGTGCCAAAAAAGTTAACTATTACTATAATTGTTGACTCAGTTAACTGCTATTTGTTAAACATTGCCCCAGGCACTGTACAGACAGAGTCCATTAACAAGGTAGACACTGACCTTGAATTTGTGGTCTGGGAGGGAAGTGTGTATTAGTTGCTCAGTTTTGTCTGACTCTTTGCGACCCTATGAACTGTAGCCCACCAGGCTCCTCTGTCTATGGAATTCTCCAGACCAGAGTACTGGAGTGGATAGCCATTCCCTTCTCCAGGGAACCTGCATTGCAGGTGGATTCTTTACCATCTAAGCCACCAGGACAGACAACTAAATTAGTTAACAGAAATAATATGTGCCAAGTGCTATGACTGTGAGAATGTGAGATGCCTTGGGATACACAGCAAGAGTATCTGGCCTAATATGGGAGCAAAATCAATGGCAATTAAGAAGGGTAAGCATTTCAGGGCTCTTCTGATGAGTCAGACAGAGATATGTAGGCTCCACAAGCAGTCTAATAACTGGTGATCCTTCAAGAGACAATTTTCAAATAAATGTTCAGCATTTGTTCAAAGATGAAGCTGAATCTCTTTGCAGGAAGAACAGAGAAGAACATCAATGTCTGACTGAGCCTTTCTCAGACTGTTCACAGCAATCTTGCTGTGGCTGCAAATTCATCAAAACAGAAACTTGCAGTGAAGGCTGGTTTCATGAATGTGGGACCTGTGAGGATGCACAGACCCCAGGTTTAAAAGTATCCTGCTCTTGGTTTAATGCTTTGCTTCATCAAGTCTTGATAATTTTTGAATAAGGAGCTTCAATTCATTCTGCACTGGGCCCCTTAATTTATGTATCTAGCCTTGCCTGTAACTAACAACACTTGAGATCCTTAAACGGTAGTTTAACATATTCCTTGAGATTTTTATATGGCCAGGATTATTGTGAATGCAGACTGTCTGGGTTTACGCCAGATCTCCTGAGTCAGAATGTGCATTTTAGAAGTTCCTTGGCAATTTAATGCACTTTAAGGTGGGGGAAGTGTTCATTGAGAACACCTCACCCCCCAGGGGTACTGACAGTGGAACTAATCCCACTTCTAACTCCTTGTCATGTGACTTTGCCTGGCCGATGAGAACACTGCATTCTCCAGCAACAATGATTAATTGCGTGTATGTATGCTCAGTCTCTCAGTTGTGTTTGACTCCTTGCGATCCTGTGGACTACAGGCTACAGAATACTGGAACAGGTTGAAATTTCCTACTCCAGGGGGTCTTCCTGACCCAGAGATTGAATTCGAGTCTCCTGCATTGGCAGACAGATTTTTTACCACTGCTCACCACCTGGGTAGCCCCAGTGATTAATTAGCTTAGAGATAATGATGTGGTTATTCGAAGGACCCTAAGTATTGGAATTCTTGTAGGAATTGCTCAGTTGAGACCACTCTTTTTTCCCCCAGGTATGACTAGCTGTGAGAGTGACTTGATCATGGACACAATATGAAGCTTGCAAATGAAAACAGGATCGCAGAAGATAAAGCCAGGAGATAGGGAAGAACTGAGCTTGATGCCATCACCTTGGCTCCTGGATCAAGAGATGCTGCTGTGCTGTGCTTGGTCGCTCAGTCATGTCAGACTCTTTGCAACACCATGGACTGTAGCCCACCATGCTCTTCTGTCCATGGGGATTCTCCAGGCAAGAATACTGGAGTAGGTTGCCATGCTCTCCCAGGCATCCCACATTGCAGGCAGATTCTTTACCATCTGAGCCACCAGAGTAACCCAAAAATACTGGAGTGGGTAGCCTATCCCTTCTCCAGGGGATCTTGCTGACCCAGGAATCTAATTGGGGTCTCCTGCATTGCAGGTGGATTCTTTACCAGCTGAGCTACCAGGGAAGCCCAGGTCAAGAGGTACTTGAAGTTTAATCTACCGTTGTATTTTAAGTTACCTTTTGTAATAAATTCTTATTTTCATTTAGGTTCATTTGAGTCAAGTTTTCTGCTCTTTGGTACCAAAAGAGACCTAATATATAAACCCCTTTCTGTTCAATTTTACATAAAGTGACCCTCAGAACTAGAGACATGTGTTTTGCTGGTATTGTCCATACTCGCCAATGGATACACATTTTTTGCTTGAATTATCAAGTTTGGTAATCAAGCTGCAGAAATTCACTAGATAATTACCAAATTTCCACTTTGTTTTACTTTAAATAATGGTATGGGGAGGGAGGTGGGAGGAGGGTTCAGGATGGGAAACACGTGTACACCTGTGGTGGATTCATGTTGATGTATGGCAAAACCAAAACAATATTGGAAAGTAATTAGCCTCCAATTAAAAAAATAAATTAAAAAAAATAAATGACACCAGTTCTGGATCAAATATATTTCCCATTTGTGCTTTTCTGCTGTTTCAAAACACTATTCAATTGTAGCTCTTAATGGAGGAACAGTCGATTTCAATGTGTAATAACTGTTGAGGTGTAACTTCCTTAGGTGGTTCACTGAGCAAACAATGCTAAGAATGAAAAGCTCCTGTTTCCATATCAGGGATCTATGGCTAAAAGCACCTCTCTAACCAAAGCCGCCCTTAACGCCCATGTTCACTAGCTCCTCTAATTGTTGCTGAATCCAGTCTGACTTTCTTGTGACCCCGTGGATTGTAGTCCACCAGGCTCCTCTGTCTGTGGGATTTGCCAGGCAAGAATACTGGAGCTGGTTGCCATTTCCTACTCCAGGGGATCTTTCCAACCCAGGATTGAACCTATGACTCTTGCATCTCCTGCATTGGCAGGCAATTTTTTTTTACCCCCGAGCCACCAGCGAAGCCCAATTGTAGCTTAAGTTTCATTATCTCAAAGAAATGATTAACCAAACTTTTTCTTTAATATAGCATCAGAGTCCTTTTTCTTTCAAAGTATAGCAAACTGTGTTTTCTTGTGACTATCTGGTGGGTAGCTCAATGCCCTGCATAATGTATTTTCTCAGTACATGCCTGCTCAATTCTGTTAAATTAAGTCTACACACACTTACAAGACACTTTCTGTGTCTCTCTCACAGTCTCTTTCCCTCTGCTTCCCTTTCTCTCTCTCTAAGAAATACAGCATTATAGATACAGCCAAAGTCCACCCTATCCTTCCCTTCCTGCTCCCTCCCGCCTAGACGTAAGCTCTATGGTGACGCTGGGATGCATGAATCCAGTGTATGATTTTGTATTTTTATGGAGAATTTTAGTGTCTGAAAATTAAGTAGAATTACATTGATGTATCCTTTTACAATGTGCTTTTTTCCCCCCACTCACTCTTATATTCTTGAGTTTATTCCTGTCAATATTGAATTTATTCCTGTCGATAATATGGGACAAGCTTGCATGTGAGCACAAGGAAGCATGTATACAGCTTCTCACTGCAGCACTGTTTGTGATGGTGAAAAAGTCAAAACTATCCTGTGTAGGGGAATGGATGAGCTGAGGTTTATTTGTATGATGGAATGCCAGCCTACAGTTGAATAACTTTTGTATTTTACATGGTTCAGAAGAGTTATGTGAAATGGCAAATGTCACTCAGTTGAGTAATGGGAAATCTGAGCTTGAATCCAGAACCCCTACACTAAACCTAGTACTCTTTTAAAATTGACTTCATATTTTTAAATAATTTCAAACTTATAGAAAAATCATGAAAATAACATATGCAAAGAATTCCCATATGCCTTTACTAGATATTTTTAACATGTCACTTTTGTATTATTATCTCTCTCTCATTCTCTCTCTCGAGATACAATTTCTTCACTCAACCATCTGAGTGAGGTTTCTAGAATATATAACGGCTCTTTAGCGATTAATACTCCAATGTATTTTCATATAAAGATATGCTTTTAAGTATTCATAGTACATATCAAAATCAGGAAAATTTTAAAACTATATATATATATTTATTTGTCTGCATGGGGTCTTAGTTGCAGCACCAACTTGCTAGTTGGGTGCATGGGCTTAATTGTGCCTAGGCATAAGGGATCTTAGTTCCCTGACCAGGGATCGTACCCACATCCCCTGAATCGCAAGGCATTCTTAACCACTGGACCACCAGGGAAGTCTCAAGTGCAGGAAATTTTAACACTGATACAGCATTTTAAAAATAAACTGCTGTCCATATTAAAATGCTGTTGAATGCCCAATAATAGTCTTGTTAGCAGATTTACTCTCAGCCTCGGATCCAGTCCAGGATCATGTATTGGATTTAGTGGATAAGCCTAGTCTTTAAATGATTTAGTATTGCTGAATATGAACATACTTCACAAGTGTGCTTTTTGTAATTGCTGTATTATTACACACACCTGCTGACTTTAATATACTCTTGGTATAGCAGCTGTATTCTTGGTGCTGTATACAGTATTACTACCAAGAAGAAAACTCTAGGTTTGCATAGCAAATGTTAAAGAAACAATTTAAAAACCACAGCTGAGAAATTCACAGTAGAGCCGTGTTGAGTTAGGCACATAGGTTGGGAATGAGGTGACCTATGTTGAGAGTCTCAGAAGCTTGGTGACCCTGGCACAGTGCTGCAGTTCTCTGGCAGTCCTTCAGCTGTAAAGTGGTTCTGATAATACCTCACAAGCTATTGGGAAGTCGAACTTTGGGAGGAGCCCAGTATGAATTCATAGGACTCATTTAGAGCACCTCACATTTTCTTTTTAGTTTGTGCACTGAGATTTAGTTTCTGTCAAGTTTGTGTTAATGGTAATGACACCTAGTAGCCCTTAAGCCTATTCACAGCAGAAGTGGGACGGAACGCTTAAGTCATTTCTCCTCCAGTTTCTGACAAGGTTACCTGGTTTCTGCACAAACACAGATAAGATGCTTTCTCTTTCACACGTTATACCACATAAAACTTGGTACTGTGCAAAAGATTTTTGTTTACGTAGTCATAGAAGAGGAAATTTGCATTAGTTGGCTTGAACATTTTGGTTAGCATACTTTACTAACATTGTGAAACCCAGTCACTTATTTTAAAGGTATTTTCCACTTCTCAAATGGTGTGCAATATCTTTGTTGCTGTTGTTCAGTCAGCTAGTCGTGTTCGACTCTTTGCAATATCTTTATCCAGGCATAATTGTTTGAGACGGAAAGATGACAGTTATAAACATCTATGAAAGCAAAAACTTTAGAATTTTGTTTCTAATTTTAGTTGTGCAAACAGGAAGTACCATGAGTTGATAATACAATCCAGTGATTTTGCACAGGCTTTTAAAATTTATGGTGTTTTTTGTTTTTGTTTTTTGGTGTTTGTTTTTTTCTTCAAGCTGAATTGCATTTATGGCCAATTCTCCTGATTTTAATTGCAAATAGGTTGATCTAGGAAGAAGTTGTCAGGATGGCTTGAGGTTTAACTCCAGTTTACTGACAAACAGCCCCAAATATATGTTTACACAGTAGTCCCTGTTCAATTGCAGGTAAATTAACCTGCAAGATAAAGACTACCATTGCTAATCATTATTAAAAGAAAACCATATAGATTCTAGGAGAAAAATACAAAGCTTTTTTCTTTTTAATTCTTGGGGGTTGTATTAGGACTCTCAATTACGAATAGCATAAATACAGCTGTTAAGTAACTGAAGCAAAGAGATGACTGTATGGTGAAGGTTCCTCTTAGACTTAGGTCATGAATATAATTGAACCTTAATAACAATTAAAACCAGGAACTCTGAACCTCTGAATTGGGGTTCTCATTCCATCTCTTCTCTTTGCCCATTTCTATTCACGTGTTTATTCTTCTTGCTGTCTGCAAACAATCTAAAGCTTTGCATCTAAAATGCTGTCATTGGAGAGACGCTGTTCTTCCAGAATTCCTGGGGAAGGCCTTTGGTTGGTCCAGCTTAGATCAGGTGTGCACTTCTAGCTCAACTGGTAATAAACAGAGTCAAGTCCTGGAAAGGCATTTGGTTGGCCTGCCTTGGGTTAGGATATAACCCACACCAATGCCTGCAGCTAATCTGCCAGGGTAACACTGGGGGAACATGCAGATAGGAGGCAAGGGGCAGCTCCCAGGAAAGGGTAACTGGGCAGATGATAGATGACCACCAAAGGGTGTATTCCCCTCCTTCTTAGAAAAATTAATTTCTGATTACTTACTGCATATTGTTGTTCAGTCGCTAAGTTGTGTCTGTCTCTTTGTGACCCCATGGACCACAGCACACCAGGCTTCCCTGTCCTTCACAATCTCTTGGAATCCCTGTCCTTCACAATCTCTTGGAATTCACACAAACTCATGTCCATTGTGTTGACAATGCCATCCAACCATCTCTTCCTCTGTTGTCCCCTTCTCCTTCTGCCCTCAATCTTTCCCAGCATCAGGGTCTTTTCCAGTGAGTTGGCTCTTTGCCTCAAGTGCCCAAAGAATTGGAGCTTCAGCTTTAACATCAGTCCTTCCAATGAATATTCAGGATTTATTTCTTTTAGGATTGACTGATTTGATTTCCTTGCTGTCCAAGGGACTCTCAAGAATCTATTCCAGCACCACAATTCAAAAGTGTTAATTCTTCAGCACTCAGCCTTCTTTAGGGTCCAACTCTTATATCCATACCTAACTACTGGAAAAACCATAGCTTTGACTATACAGACCTTTGTCACAAAGTGATCTCTCTACTTTTTAATACACTACCTAGGTTTGCCATTTCCTCCAAGGAGCAAGTGTCTTTTAATTTCATGGCTGCAATCACCTTCTGCAGTGATTTTGGAGCCCAAGAAAATAAAATCTGTCACCGTTTCCACTTCCTCCCCATCTATTTGCTATGAAGTGATGGGACTGGATGCCATGATTGTCTCTTTTTTTTTGAATGTTGAGTTTTAAGCTAGCTTTTTCTCCTCTTTCGCCCTCATCAAGAAGCTCTTTAGTTCCTCTTCACATTCTGCCACTAGAGTGGTGTCATCTGCATATCTGGGGTTGTTGATATTTCTCCCAGCAATCTTGATTCCAGCTTGGGATTCATCCTGCCAGGCATTTCACATGATGTACTCTGCACCACTGACTCAATGGACATGACTTTGAGCAAACTCTGGGAGATAATGAAGGAAAGCCTGGTGTGCTGCAGTTCATGGGCTCTCAAAGAGTTGGAAACAACTTAGCAACTGAACAACAACTCTGCATGAAGTTAAATAAGTGGGATGACAATATATGATCTTGACAAACTCCTTTCTCAATTTTGAAACAGTCTATTCTTCCATGTCTGGTTGTAACTGTTGCTTCTTGACCTGCACACAGGTTTCTCAGGAGACAGGGAAAGTGGTCTGGTATTCCCATCTCTTGAAGAATTTTCCACAGTTTGTTGTGCTCCACAGTCAAAGGCTATAGCGTAGTCAATGAAGCAGAAGTAGATGTTTTTCTTTGCAATTCCCTTGTTTCCTCTGTGATCCAAGGGACGTTGGCAATTTGATCTCTGGTTCCTCTGCCTTTTCTAAATCCAGCTTGCACATCTGAAAGTTCTCGGTTCACATACTGCTGAAGCCTAGCTTGAAAGATTTTGAGCATTACCTTGCTAACATGTGAAATGAGCACAGTTGTATGTCTGAATATTCTTTGGCATTGCCTTTCTTTGGGATTGGAATGAAAACTGACCTTTTCCAGTCCTGTGGCCACTGCTGTTTTCCAAATTTGCTGGAGTATTGAGTGCAGCACTTTCACAGCATCTTTTAGGATTTGAATAGCTTAGCTGGAATTCATCACCACCACTGGCTTTGTTCTGGAGAAGGAAATGGCAACCCACTCCAGTGTTCTTGCCTGGAGAATCCCAGGGACCGAGAAGTCTAGTGGGCTGCCGTCTCTGGGGTCGCACAGAGTCGGACACGACTGAAGTGACTTAGCAGCAGCAGCAACTGGCTTTGTTCATAGTAATGCTTCTTAAGGCCCATTTGACTTTGCACTTGAGGATGTCTGGCTCTAGGTGAGTGACCACATCATTATGGTTATCCGGGTCATTAACACCCTTTTGTATAGTTCTTCTGTGTATTCTTGCCACCTCTTCTTAATCCCTTAACCCCATGAATTTACTGCATCCATAAGGATTATTCAGATAGGAATATCAAGACCACCGATAACAGTGAGTTAAAAACATTAGTTTGGTCTCAAAATAGAGGTAAGTGCTTCGGGGCATCTCCTCAAAATCATCAGGGATATGGGCTCCTTCCATCTTTCTCTCCACCATTCTTACTGTGTGGCTTTAATCCTCCATGGCATCTTACGGTCCCAGATGGCTGCTGGAGCTCTAGCTATCACATCCACTTTCCACTCATCCGGAGGAAGGAAGCAGGTGGGAACAAGAGCAAGATTTCTCCATGTGTCTGTCTCCCCTATTAAAAGGACTTCCCAGAAACCCCTCTATCGACTGCTATGCATGTCTCATTGAATAGAGCTTAGTCACATGGCCACACATGGTGGTAAGGAAACCTGAAAAGTGGCTTTTGGTGGGTACCTTGCTGCTTCAATATTATAGGGGTCTTGATAGTAAGTAAAGAATATAAGCATGGATGCTGAAGAATCAGGTTGAAGTTTCTACTGCATTTATTATGAGCCAGACACTGGTGAATGGGAGCAAGGTAGGTGTGATAATAAACAGTTAACTGTAGCCAGTCCCTAAGGAAGCACAAGATGAGGGGCGAGTCCAGTGCCAAGTGGAGAGAGTGCCCTGACAGGGGAAAGCTGTGCCTCTTGTGTTTCACAGGAGTAGAGATAGGGTGGGGAATGTTTTTTTTTTTTTGCAGGTGAGTCAGGACAGTGGGTGTATGCCCCCAGCTCTGCCAAGCTGCATAAATCACCAATCACCAGTTTCACTGAAAAAATTAACAGGCGAGATTGAGACAAAATAGATGGCATTTAGAAAAATGATAGGTAAGTAAGTACATTCTATGGATTAGCTCTACTTGACTATTTTAGAGAGAATTTAGTGATTATTTTTTTACACCAAAGTTCTTATCAACAAGACTGACTTTCAGAATTCAGCTAGTGTTTTGTTTTTTTTTAATTAGTGAGCTATTCAATTAATGTCCTGTAAGGTGAGCACACCTGATGGTTTGCTTTTTCTTTAACATATCACACCATTTTTCTGCTCCTGATTATCAGCAAGAGCTGTCTAATTAGTGTGCTGGCTAGACACATTTTCTCCTGAAGAAATGCAAAGTGCTGTTTGCTCACTGGGGTGTTATTAATTCTGCCATATGAGTCTATTTGAAGTAAGGACTTCAGTCAAAAGTAAAAATGGTAGTGGTTGAAAATAACTGTCATGTTGAAATGATCTGAGGAAACTGTAGATTTGAAAAGAAAAATGCATATTTTTACATAGTTTAATTGCTTTCTCATCAGTTATACAGTGGCAGCTTAGAAATAAACAACAGTAAAAAAAAAAAAAGAAAAAGAAAGAAATAACACTGATAATGGTAAAATAGTAGACTGTAAGGAAGAGCCTCAGAAAACACATTGAGGTCTGAAAATTCTCTGATGTCTCCATGTAATATTGCTTTCTTTCTAATGGGAAACAGAATTAATAAACCGAGCCATTGTCTATTATTCATTTATTATTTTAACAAATATTTATTGAGCACCTATGATATTTCAGGCACTCTTCTAAGCACTAATGATTGATAGAAGAAAAAGCAGATAATTTCTACCCTCTTGGAAATTGCACTGTAGTGGGTAACAATGAACAATGTATTAAATATGCAGTATGTTTGATTTTAGATGGTGGTGAGTACATTAAAGACAGAAAGGGGAAGAGAGGAGAGTAGGAAGTATGGAGGAAGAGTTTCCATTTTAGAGAGAGTGACATGGAAGGTCCAGAGATAGTGTGCAAGTGATCCATGCAACAACCTTGGGGAAGAGCATTTCAAGAAGAAGAAATGTAAGGCAGAGGCCCTGAGGTGTCTGCTAAGTGGCCAGGGGGACAGAGAGAGGTTCACCAGGTAGGGCTTCCTAGGTTGCTGGAATGACTTGGACTGCTATTGTTTGTGGGAAGGGAAGGCATTGACAGGCTTTGAAGGAGACAAGCATTGTTTTAACAGGATCGTCTAGTTAACAATATTGAAGATGGCCCCTATGAAACTTTTACAATAACGTAGGCAAGGGACGTTGGAGCTTTGAATTAGGGTGGTGGACTTGAGGTAGTAAGAGGTGAATCAAATTCTGGATTAAAGGTAGAGTGGCTAGGTTTTCCTGATAGAGTAACGTGAGGCATGAGAACAAAAAAAGAAAAAAAAAAAATCAAGGATGACACCAAATTTGTGAGCAGTACAATTTACTGAAAAATTTCATAAGACCATCTTATATTGGGTCTTATAGGCAGTGAGGACATGCAAATGGACATGTCAGACAGACAGCTAAATGTATGAGTCTGGAGTTCAGGGTCAATGTCAGGCTAATCTGTTTTCATGACATGTAGATAGTGTTTAAAGCCACGTGAATGTACAAGGTCACCAAAGGAGAAGCCAAGACCTGAGCTATGGGACCTCTAGCATTTATGTGACAGAGAGGCTAGGAGAAACCAGAAAAGGAGGCTGAGAGTGAGTAGCCAGAGAAAGAGGTCATGGACTGGTGCTGTCCTGGGAGGGCAGTAAAAAGACAGCGTTTCAGGAAGGAGAGAGAAGTCAACTCAGTCAAATCTGCTTTCACAAGGTACATCACGACCGGTATCTCTGTCCCAGAAAATAGGACAAGGAAGGGAACATGAAACTCCAGTGACTGCCCAAGGCCATACACTTGGCATGTGGTAGGTTTGAAATCAAAAACCTCCATTGTTTGGCTTTAATCCAACCTCTTAAAGGGAAAATAAAAAAGTGCAATCTGCCTATTTGCAACATCAGTTATATTTGTAGCTCTACATGCTTTTCTGCAAATTTTTTGTTAAATGAGGATTTCCATTGCTTAGCAAAACAAAATAAAATGGAAAAATAAGAGTTTTAAAAAGAGTTTTTTAAAAAAATCATCATTTCATTAAAGTTATGAGGATAGATTAAGACCATCATCTAGTGCGTTTCCAAAGCATTTTGGGGTTTGTTTGTTGCATTAGAATCACTTCTGGGTCACGCTGGGCCTTAGCAAGCTTCCTCCCAAGCCCTCCCAAGGATATACATATGCTATCTCTATTCAATCAAATGGAATCTCCGAAGTAGCACACGAGGTGGAATGTGCAATGAATATTTAAAAAGGAAAAATGAACCTGCAAATACTTAGCAGCTGACAGCTTCTTAAAATCCTAATCTCCTCATTTAATGAAATACAAGTGATTTTCAGTTTTAGAAACTAAGATAGAATAAATCTTCTACATCAAATACCAAAGTAAAATGCATGCTGAACTTTGTTTAAATCCAGATGAGACAAGGTTTTGAATAAGTATCACATCAGCCAGTATCCAAGGAATATCAAATTTTGCATGTTTACCATGAGCTCCTGAACACTGAAACAAAACAGGCACATGATGAGAGTTCAGTTCAGTTCACTCGCTCAGTCGTGTCCGACTCTTTGCGACCCCATGAATCGCAGCACGCCAGGCTTCCCTGTCCATCACCAACTGCCGGAGTTCACTCAGACTCATGTCTATTGAGTCCGTGATGCCATCCAGCCATCTCATCCTCTGTCGTCCCCTTCTCCTCCTGCCCCAGTCCCTCCCAGCATCAGGGTCTTTTCCAATGAGTCAACTCTTCGCATGAGGTGGCCAAAGTACTGGAGTTTCAGCTTTAGCATCAGTCCTTCCAATGAACACCCAGGGCAGATTTCCTTCAGAATGGACTGGTTGGCTCTCCTTTAGGCCAAGGGACTTGCTAGGTGCTTTTTACCAGGTGGACAAGAGCAGTCTGCACGACCTAAATGCACGCTCCCCAACTTTTCTGGTCCTGTTTCCTTCTCTTCAGTCCACAAGTCTAGTGACACTTCCTGCCTCTCCTCTCAGGTACCTCGTATTCCCATTCTTGCCTCTCTGTTTAGGTATCTATCCCTCCCCACAAATTCTTGTAAATGTGCACAGATATATATATAAGAGCATTAATCACAGGAATGGGTATACTTGTGAAAAATTGGAAACAATCTAAATGTCTGTTATAAGGAGAATAAGTAAAGTGTATTAAAACACATTTATTTTATGGAATGTTATGCAACTCTTTAAAGGAATAAGAAAAGGTTAAATATAATTACATGTGAAGATTTCCAAGATATAATGAGAGGTGAAAATAACAAGTCACAGAGAAATACCATATGTTAACATTTAGGTAGAAAACATACAGGAAAGAAAACCATTAACTTGTGTGTGCATGCCTGCTAAGTCATTTCAGTCATGTCCTACTCTTTGCGACCCTGTGGACTATAGCCTACCAGGCTCCTCTGTCCATAGGATTCTACAGGCAAGATTACTGGAGTGCCATGCCCTCCTCCAGGGGATCTTTCTGACCCAGAGATTAAACCTGCGCTTCTTTTAACTTGTTGAAAGTCAGTGTTTTTGATGATGGAAATGGCATATTGGAAGGAGGGATATGGAGAGGGACAGTTACTTTCTATTCCATTTACACTGGCATAGCTTAGATTTTTAAAGTGGTTTTTCATGTATAACTTTATAGATTAAATATATATATATGTACATACCCTTTCTTTGTCACTGACTTCTAATAAAATTCTCAGGCAGGATGTGACCAGAAAGAAAGCAGTCAGGTTTATTGACTTCCGCATCTCACACTTGGGTTCTAGTGTTTGACTGTTTATGATTTCCTTCCTGTGCTCTGACAAAGTCACTAATTTTAGGTATGCCTTTATGGTTAGAAACAGCATTTTGTTTTGTTGAATATTTGAACCAATGATCTCAAGAATTGTTTCTGCAATACTTGCTTAGTCTATACATATATATTTCTTCTCATAAAGTGAGGTCAGAATCCTCTTCCTACCCTAAACCAAAAGGGATGATTTAAGAATACATTCTTAATTAGTTGCTAAATGTTAATTATAAGAATTAAATGATAAGCTATTTTCCTGAACATAAATATAAAGGAAATGCATATTCAGAAAATTGGTGGAAATTCTGTGTATAAGAGATGCAGAGTATTTATCTTAAATTAAGTTGAAAAGTGAAGTTAGCAAAATAGCTAAAATCCTAACATGAAACATTAATTGGAATTTGATGGTAGGATCTTAGCAGTGGGAAAGAGACATAATAATATTCTATCAAACCTTTCTTAAAGTTTCTTATAATATTGCCTTAACTATAGCATCCAAGAAAGTTGCACACAGGAATCAGAATCCAATTATTTTATATTGGTTTCATGCTCTTACCCAAGAGAGATCCATAAATTGTTTTTAATTACTTCTTTTATTTTAAATCAGTAGAGTCTGCCAAGTGGGTAATGTTTCCCATTAAAACATCACCTCCTATAACTGGTATAATTATTTCATAGAGAGAGAAACTGCAGCACAATTCAGCAGTCTTTGGGTTTATAAAATCTAATTATATTCACAACACAATATTTTATTCTTAGTGATCACAAACAGAACATAAACTTGAACAAAATCCAGACATTTATGATGAAATAATTGGAAAGAAACAAGTTAATTATTGCATATAGTACCGCCTCTATTAGCAGTCTCAGAGAGGAAGCTTTTTACTTAGTCATTCAGAGTGTAGGGAAGCTCCAGGAAGTTCTGGTCCCCTTTGTCTGGGTAGCAGCCTTGTGGCTGAGAGGGAGAGGTTAGCACAGTCCTGAGGCACAGGCTTCTCAGGGTGGGGCTAGGACCCAGGTCACCAGGCGTGGACTAGAGAGTCCTCAGCCTTGGATTTTCATTGTGCGTGGCTGGATAGGCTGCTGCAGGGCAGAGGAGAGGCAATGGAACAGACATGAACTTCACCCTCTGTTTCAACAGAAGATTTGCTTTCACTTGTTTTATATTTGGGGCTTCAGCAAAAGATTTCACTGGAGAAAAGGGGTTGTCAATTGCTAAAATTTACTTTTGAAAACTTTTGCCCAATGCCACAGTCATGCGCTGCCTGTCTGTCAAAGGGACTGAAAATATAAGGAAAGAAAACAAGCTGGGTTGTTCTTTGAACCCGGAGGGCCAAACAACAACCCATGTTACCCGAGCACAGCATGCTAGAATGCCAAAGCCTCTTACAGCATCAATATTATTTCTTTTTTTCTCTCTCTCATTTTTAATTTATTTAGTTGTGCAGGCTCTTAGTCATGGCATGCGGGATCTAGTTCCCTGACCAGGGCTCGAACCCAGGCCCCCTGCATTGAGTGCGGATTCCTAAACACTAGACCACCAGGGAGGTCCCATCGATATTATTTCTAGCTCTGGTAAAAACAAATTCCTAATTTAAAAAAAGGTAAAGCATACACACACACACACAAATCAAGAAGATACCCTCAAATTGTACTTCCGCTGTTCCTCCCCATATTGCTTCTATGTAAGAAAAGGGAGGTAGGGCCGAAGAAGATACGTGGCCAGAAGGAAACCGGAAATCTGATAATCAGCTTCAGTATTGTCCAGAACCAAGCACTCCATTTTGCTTCAGCATCCTGCATATTAGTCTACCTTTCATTCTTTATAGTTCTCTCCTCCTCTTTCCACTCAGTGGTATCTCCAGGGACCTTTTTCTTATTCTTTCTTTCTTCCTTCTTCTCTTTAACCCACACCAATAAGTTTAACACATTCATTTAGGAAGCAGAAACTTAGCAAGACTTTGAGACTCAGAGAAAGAAAGTTAATAAGTCCAAGGGCTGGATGGAAAGATGAAAAGATACACACTTGTCCCCTCAAGCTACAGAAAATTCTGGCTGAGGAAGGGAAAGGTGGCAAAGGGCTGCAGTTAGGAGCAACTTGTCCACGAGGGAAGAAGTAGAGACACTAACTACTGGAGAATTCATCTATGAAAGGGACCTGTCAGTGCCAAGCTGATTCTCACATGCAGCTCCTACCTGTGACT
Organism: Aepyceros melampus; assembly: GCA_006408695.1. NCBI lineage: Eukaryota > Metazoa > Chordata > Mammalia > Artiodactyla > Bovidae > Aepyceros > Aepyceros melampus. Next base: position 39,863 of record SJXQ01004456.1, read on the forward strand.
CTGACTGCAGTGTCAGTGTTCCCTCCTAGGAGAGACCTTCCTTGACTGCCCATCACAGAGTGGCCACTAAGTGCCTCTCCACTACATTTTCCCATTTTACCTCTCTTCATGGCACTCATTATCTGGCATTTTTCTTTTATATTTTATTTCTGCCTCTGTCCGCCTCCTATCATCAATCACCTCCTTCCCGATAAAAATATAAGCTCCCTGAGGGGCAATGATTTTCTGCTTCTTGCTACTAGAATAGAAGCTCCAAGGCTGCAGGGACTTGGCTGATTTTGTTAACATCGATATCAATTCAGGGAAGGCAGGGCTTCCCTGGTGGCTCAGATGATAAAAGAATCTGCCTGCAATACAGGAGACTGGGGTTCGATCCCTGGGTCAGGAAGGTCTTTTGGAAGAGGAAGTAGCTACCTCTCCAGTATTCTTGCCTGGGAAATCCAGTGACAGAATCCTGGTGGGCTACAGTCCATGGGGCCGCAAAGAGTTGGACACAACTGAGCAACTGAGCATATTAATTCAAAATGCCTTACACAGAGTAGGGGCCTTCAATGCTTCAGTGAAAACTTGTTGAATAAAAGAATCAAAGAAAGAAAACCCTTTTCTGTTAATCAAGTTTGCATGGTGATGAAGCAGTTAAGTTTTTCTCTGAGTTGGGACAATGGCAGGCACATTGCTTTGGTTGTAAGTATAGCCTCCATTTTTAGTCTGTTGGGACCAACAAGGTCAGTGGCATGGATGGAACTAGAAGTGTCTCTCCTGTGCTAAATATGATGTGGGTGTGGGAAGACACTGTAACAAGAGAAAGCACCTCCTTCCTGCTCCGAGGGGCAAGAAGGAGATGTCGTAAAGGAGGCACCTACTGCATTGAAACAAACACAGAAGATCAAATAATGCTTCAATCCTTTAAGCTTGATGAAAGCTTTTTTTTGTGTGGCAGGTTACACTTATACTGAAATATACTCTGAAAATATTCACTTGTTAACAGATGTCTTCATCAGATTAGTAAACATCAAAGATTCATCTTGGTCTTTTGTTATCTCTATCTCAAATACTACCTGCATCTTTGCTTCATTATATTCTCCCTTTAGGTAAGAATAAAGCAAAAGCATATGATCATTTACAAGTCAAGATATTTAATATTAGCATTTTGTTAGTGATTTAAAATATACAGCTTCCTGAATATGTAAAATATAACAAATATATACACATTTTAGGATAAATAGAATTTCACAGTAGAAGATACTTTTTTTTTACACTAACAGTAATGTTCATTTTGAAGCACAATGGCTTTAGTAAGTGATATAAAGTAAAATAAAGGATTGTCCACAAAAAAAAGCCAAAAAAATGAATTGTGATAAATTATATGTTGGACATTAGCAGTTTTCGTAAATAGAATGATGAATGACCAAATGATTTATCATCCAAAGGGATGCTTCTGAGAAGGAAAGGGCACACTGGCCACAATTAACAAAAACCAGGATAAACCAGGATATTTGGTCATCCTCCTCATGGGGACATCTAATGACAAAACTACTTTGGGTTTTTTTTTTTTTTTCCAAAAGCCAAGACAAAACAAACTAGCTTGCTCAATATGCTGAACACTGGTTCTTTTTTGATTAACTGCTTTGGTACAGTAAAATTAAGGAGAAGGCAATGGCAACCCACTCCAGTACTCTTGCCTGGAAAATCCCATGGACGGAGGAGCCTGGTAGGCTGCAGTCCATGGGGTCACTAAGAGCCGGACATGACTAAGCGACTTCTTTTTCACTTTTCACTTTCATGCACCGGAGAAGGAAATGGCAATCCACTCCAGTGTTCTCGCCTGGAGAATCCCAGGGACAGGGGAGCCTAGTGGGCTGCTGTCTATGGGGTTGCACAGGGTCAGACATGACTGAAGCGACTTAGCAGCAGCAGCAGCACAGTAAAATTAAACTATTTAATCTGAATAAAATTATCATTGACAACTGTTAGAAGAGGAAGAGAAATTCAATCGGTAATCTGCTCAATTTTCAAATGGCTCTGATCATTAGAAAAAATTTCCCCTTGATGTAAAAATTAATCATAATAGAAAAGTCTGCTGGTTACCATTTCTCAGCTTAAAAATATGCATTTTGTGTTTTTAAGATTACCCACTTTCAATGTTGACCTGGCTGGCAGAGAGCTCACCTCCAACCCCAGCCCTTACTGGCTGTGGTCATCAGGAGTCCTGTGTTGAGAGGAGTCTGAGGTCCCCTTACGGCCAGCAGCAAGGCACGTGGTGATGTGCTAATGGTGTTTATAGGAGACATGGACTATGGGGCAGTGACAGGTGTGGCAAGTATTGCCAGCCCAGATTTGGAAACACACCTGTGTTTACAATAATTTTCTGACAGACATCCAATACAAAAGAAATAATTACACCTTGTTGATCCTGCTTCTTCTACCTCAATAAGTCTATTGCAGTGTAATTAACACATCAGATACACCACAGAACAATGTCGTCACTCTTAACTAGAATGAAGACAACCACCTCATGATTTCCACACATCACTGTTTACAACTCTCTCAGTCCAAAATCAAAACAAGGAAGGTCACATTCTTAATACCTGAATAGAAAGTAGTAGAAAAACAAAACAAAACAAAACACACACACAGTAAACATGTAATTAATTGTTCCTCTGTTTCCATCCCTTACTTGTTTTGTTGTTTGCGGGCTATATTTTTATCTACTAAGTAATAAAATGAAAGTTAAACTTGTTTTTCCTCTTGTAAGCAAACAGTAATAGATAGATTTTAAAAAACTATTTTCAGCATTTATTTCATTACCATGTATTTTGCATTATTTATCCTTCATACAGAGATCTGATTAGTGCCTTGCAATGAGGAAAATTTTTTAAAGATATAGTTGAAACATTTTTAAAAATATAGAAGTCTTCTCTAATATTTCTGCTGCTTTTGTGGCCATGAAGTATGTTTCATCTTTGGATCTTATTCTCTAATAAAAAAAAAAATCGGGCAGACTTAAATTTGTGTTGAGAGAGAGAGCCCTCTTCAGATTGCAAGGCAGCTTTTGACTACACAAATCTACTTTTCTAAGAGTGAAATCCGATTGAAGTGGCTTTCCAAAATATTTTGTGGAAAGTAAGAATTAATAGATGGCAACTCTTTGTTCATGCTCCCCAAACAGGAGACAAATTCATCAGGCAGCAGGGTTTGTTCTGGAATAGTTTCATTCAGTAATGCATCTTCCAGAAGCATGGCAGTTTCCCCCTCTATTGAGTTTTGCATGTCCGGAGGACTGCATTCTCCTTGATTTAAAATGAGGCTTAATTCTTCAAGAAATAGTGTGTTGCTTAGTGAATTTGTACTTGAGACAGAAAAAGCAAAATCAGGATATTTTTTAAACCTGGCATTGTTTCCCAAGTTTAAGGAATCAGCTGGTGGTTCCAGAATTGAGGAAGCTGTTTCATCATCATTCCTGAGATGGTTTCCCCCAGGGAGAAAATTTGAAATCTGGGGTTTATACCCAGTGTTGAGATCAGGAATATATACAACTGTAGTGTTGGTGAGTAGTGACTTCTCCAGGCTCTCTTTTCTCTCCAGGCATCCTGTATTGTTTTCTTTCTTGTAGCCCATGGGTTTTTCTTCTGCAAGAATGATTTCTATCTCTGTAATCACCGGATCAACATATAGGACCTGTTCGCTGGAATTATTATTCATAAATTCATTTTTTTCCTAGGAAGGAAAGATACTTTTATTTTACAAAAGACATTTAAAGTAGAAAACTGGATAAATAAGGACTAGAATTTTGCTTTCCCTCAAGTTTCCTTTCCCCTTTGCTTTTCTTCATAGTGTTTCTCTTCCCATATGATTTCCTACTTTTGTATTGTTACTCTGCTCCATTCCAAAGGTTTGTTAAATTCTCCCAGGAAGGAATTGAAGGAAAGGAGTAATAAAGATAATCCATGCTGTAAGAACATGTCTTTATTTATGAATTTTAAAGAGAAAGAAGCTTTTGCTTGTTAACTTGCATATTAATTCAGTGCCTTTTAAAATTTTGGAATATTTTGTAATATTATAGAGCTTTACTAGAAGAAAATACTTTGTTGCTTAAGTAAAAGCCACCTGATGTGAAGAACTGACTCATTTGAAAAGACCCTGATGCTGGGAAAGATTGAAGGCAGGAGGAGAAGGGGACAACAGAGGATGAGATGGTTGGATGGCATCATCGACTCAATGGACATGAGTTTGAGTAAATGGGAGTTGGCAATGGACAGGGAGGCCTGGCGTGCTGCAGTCCATGGGGTTGCAAAGTGTTGGATATGACTGAGCTACTGAACTGAACTGAAAAAGGTACAGAAAATCCTGTTTTGCTTCCATTTGAGAATAAAGTTGTGGTAAATGCTTTGGGTTGTGGCTCCAAAGGTGCGCAGCTGCTCACAATTCAGACATGTCTGTGGTGATCAGTCAGAAGGGTGAGTGAAGATAATTTTTATTTGTATAAAAGCCTGATGACTTTTCTGGTAAGAGAAGGGCTCATGACCTTCCACTTGATGGCTGGCTTCCTGGGGCAAGTAACTCCCACCCAACACAGTTATAAAATTATAGCTGCCCACTATGGTGGAATGTTTTGAGTCCTTCCAAAAATTCATATGTTGAAGCCCTGTGATGATATTAGGAGGTGGGGCCTTTGGGAGGTAATTAGGTCATGAGAGTGGAGCCCTCATAAATAGGATTATTTTTCTCATAAGAAGAGACATAAGAAAGCTGATCTCTTAGTGTGCCATCTGAGGATATAGCAAGAAGACAGCTGTCTATAAGAGAGCTCTCACTAGGAACCACATCTGCTTGTGTCTTTTTTTGTTGTTGTTGTTGTTTTTACTTTTTAATTAATTTTTATTTTTTTTAGTTTGTTTTGCTTTACACTGCTTGTGTCTTGATCTTGGACTTCCCACTTAAGCTGCCCAGTGTGGTATTCTATTGAGTGTCCCGAACTGACTAGACTACCACCTCTTAGTCTTTTGGCAGAAAGCAAACCTCATCTGAAGGAAACCCTAAGGTTCATTTCTAATTCCAAGAGCTCAAGATGGGAAGGAAGCTTGGCAAAAGAAAGACCTTGAATAAAGCAGGGTGAAATATCATTAAAATTTTTTCAACTCAGCCTCCCCAGGGCCTTTGCTAGGTTTGTGTTGGGAAGGGCAGACATATAGTCATGGATGAGATGTAATCAAAGGAACTAGATTTGCTATAGTAAACCAAGAGGAAGGAGGTTTTTTCCCCTCTTCAGGTTGGCAGCTGAATGGAGAAGTACATAGGGATCAGACCACAATGAAGGACACAAAGCAAGGACTATTCCAGAGTGAACACACTAAAGGAAGAGGAGAATCTGATCACAGCGAGGTCAGGGACAATTGTCTGAGCCACAGAATGTTCCCAGTTCCCCAGGATAACTAGTGGGGGAATAAGATAGAGTGACTAAGTGGAATGAATATCAAGACCACAGGATTTATCAGCTGTAGTTTACTGACTGTGTACTTGACCTTCAGCCAGTTGTTAACTATTTACTTTATTCTATGTATGGGTTCAGTTATTCCAGACCACCCCTCCATTATGTATAACATTACTTCCTTTAGAGTCAACCATGTCCACACTCTTTCCTTTAACTATCCAGTGACAAGGATCCCTCCTCCTGCTCATGGTAGGCCTTTCCTCCTCAACCCTTCATAGTCTTGCTTGATCAGTCCTTGCCCCACCTCTGCCACCCCATACTAGTCTTCTCAAGCCCACTCAATTTAGTACAAATACAATTCTGAGTCCATACTGCTCTGAAGCTGTTGTTATACATAGGTTGCATCAGTACCATCAGTACTGAGAGCATTTGACCATGTGTCAGCATAGCCCCTTTCTTATTTCTCTTCCAGTCTACACTCATCAAAAGATGTCTCCACATCCATCCCCATTTCTATATCTTCTATTCACTTCTAACTGAACCCCTGGATGGACCACCAGTGACTCGCTCCTTGTCATTTTCCATAGGCACATTACACTCTTTATAAGCCTCTACAAAGTCAGCACTGAGGACTCTTGCTTCTTGACACTTCACCCACCCTTCACAATGCTAATTTCTCACAGTAGTTTTCAAACCCTTAACAGTGTTCTCAACACTGGCTGTATAGTGGATTCACATGGGAAACTTTGAAGATGCTGACACCTGGGTCTCCCCACATCAGCCCTCCCTCAAAGATCCTGGCCTCCCCCTAAAGATTGTGGCCTGGACATCAGGATTCTAAAGTGCAACCAAGGCTGAGAACTGTTGCCTTAAGGACTTATCTGGGGCTCTGAAAGGAGTTGATTAGCGGGCTCACTAGATCTCCAGACAGAGCCACTTTTTACTTGTTTTGCAATACTTGTCTACTTCAACATCATTTGAACAGAAGGTCCCTGGGCTAAAAATAAATTTAAGCTTGAAAACTATCGGTTGGCAGAATGAAGTCTGAGTTCCAAAACAAGGCCTCCTGTGCCCTGATCCCACTCTACGTGCAGTGCTTAGTCACTTCAGTCCTGTCTGACTCTGTGTGACCACTCTGCATTCCTCCATTATTCCAGCCACTCCTCACATCAGATGTTTCCACAAAGCTACACCCAGCAGGCACTTCTCGCCTCTGTACCTTTGCTCATGTAGCCTATTTTGAATGTTCTCTGTCTCCTGAGCAGTTCCTTCCAATCTCTTAATATAGTTCCTCTACATTCTCATCAGGTTTTGCCTCATTTCTTTCACTATACTACGTTGCTGCATTTCAATGCTTAGATGATGTGTCTGTCCAATCAACTGAGTTTTGAGCCCCTTGACAGCCAGGCCAGAGAGCCAGAAAGTGTAAGAGCACATATAGCAGATTCTTTCCTCTCCTTCATAACCAGCAGCTGCTCCTTCAACACCTGCAAGATCCCCTATTGCCTCAGGATCTTCCTAGACAACCTTCTATTCTTTGCTGAACTGGAGACCTGGTCTACCCCTGGTGACACCATCTGCCAGTCTCCTCACACTGGGTCTCCTCCTTCCACTGGGTCTCAGGAGCAAATAATGTCTTCCTTTGGCCCCACCTGCTTCTCCAACTCGTGTAAAACAGAAGCCCCGTTGTGTCTCTGAGGCTCCTTCTATTGAGATTTTATTCCCTGTCCCTTTAATCTCTGGGGACACCTACCAATTGTTTGGCCACCAAGTAGCTCTGGCACCTGGCTTACAATCTTCTTCTTCACTATTCTCTTTTGAATAGGATTGCTTCTCTCTTCCATCTCTCTTTTCTTCCCCTAACCCATTCTCTCATCTCTCTTAAGTATGATCTGAAATATGTATAGTTTTATTTCTGCATATGTTTATACAGTTGTGCTAATATGCACACACATTTATTTATTTGAATGGAAATTCTACTTTAACTATTGGACTGTGCTCTTGGTCTCAGCTGCCATTTAGTTTGTACTTAATGATATTGGTTACCTGAAGTATTTTCACAACTTTACTGTTTTCCAATTTAGGAATATCTTCATAGAGCCATCTTGGTATTAGCAATAAGATTCTTCTTTTAATTCTAGAAAACAAAAAATGACACATTAGAATAAGTATCTTACTGGAGGACTGGTACAGGCAATCATCTTGGAGATTAGGAAATAAACTAGAATAGAATGTATAATAAAAATTAAAATTTCCAATGCAGGAACTAAGATTTCCATCTCTTTAAAAGTTATATGGGAAGTTGATTCACAATCTTTTCAGATTTTCCTCTTCTGCATATTGCTCTGCCTCCAAGGAGTCGGAACATTCCAAAACACTCAAGCTAGATTCAAATTAAGCGGGAGAACCACCCAGGAAGTGAAACTATACACACGTTAAATATGGCAAAGCATTATAAGTGGAGATGTTAGTGTGGAAAAGTTTGTAAAACTTGAGGGATAAATGTAAAACTTTCCAAGGGGAGCATAACCATAAAGAAATATTAAAGAAGAGAATGTCACATAAGAAAACTATAATATTTGAGCTCCTCTAATTGTAATGATTCTAAATAAGGTTGAGAGTGGTAGCCACGAAATTTCCTTATGAGGTCAGGTAGGAGCCTGGAGAAAGTAACTTGCAATTGTATGGCACGGAGAGAACACCAGTTTTTACTTCACTTGTGTACTTATTAAGGATCTCTGGGGTTGTGTGACAGAAGGAAGAGGGAGAAGCCATGAACACCCCACTTTTCCTCCAAAGCTACCCCTTGGCACTGCCACTGTGTTCAAAGCACTTTCTACATTTATGTAAACATTGCTTTGAGCAAAGAGGTTGTCTTGGGAGTTTAGCTTGAGCTTAGAAGAGACTACAGTGAGCTCTGGCACATTATTACATGTTAACAATGCACCACACAAATCAGGCTTGCTTATCTGCTTATGCAGCTTCTGTAAGAACTTCAACTAATTAACAGTCAAAATGCCTGCACAGACTTTGGTAGCTCAACTTGACCTTGAACTGTAGCATAAAGTAGTTTCTTTACATATATTTATACAATGTTTTATGGTTCAGTTTCTTTTACTATTTCATATTCCTTTGCTGCTGCTGCTAAGTCGCTTCAGTCGTGTCTGACTCTGTGCGACCCCATAGATGGCAGCCCACCAGGCTCCCCCGTCCCTGGGATTCTCCAGACAAGAACACTGGAGTGGGTTGCCATTTCCTTCTCCAATGCATGAAAGTGAAAAGTGAAAGTGAAGTCGCTCAGTGATGTCCAACTCCTAGCAACCCCATGGACTGCAGCCCACCAGGCTCCTTCACCCATGGGATTTTCCAGGCAAGAGTACTGGAGTGGGTTGCCATTGCCTTCTCCTCATATTCCTTTAGCATACCTAAAATTAGAACAAATTGGTAAGTTCGTGATACTGTAGAAAAGTTTTTATACAGCATGCTGATACAGTGAGAAAAAAAAATTCATTCAATATCACAGTAATCCAAGTCCATACTCCAACCAGTAATGCTGCAGAAGCTGAAGTTGAATGGTTCTATGAAGACCTACAAGACCTTCTAGAACTAACACCCCTAAAAGATGTCCTTTTCATTATATGGGACTGGAATGCAAAAGTAAGAAGTCAAGAAACCCTGGAGTAATAAGCAAATTTGGCCTTGCAGTACAGAATGAAGCAGGGCAAAGGCTAATAGCATTCTGCCAAGAGAACGCACTGGTCATAGCAAACACCCTTTTCCAACAACACAAGAGAAGACTCTACACATGGACATCACCAGATGGTCAACACGAAAATCAGATTGATTATATTCTTTGTAGCCAATGATGGAGAAGCTCTATACAGTCAACAAAAACAAGACCGGGAGCTGACTGTGGCTCAGATCATGAACTCCTTATTGCCAAATTTAGACTGAAATTGAAGAAAGTGGGGAAAACCACTAGACCGTTCAGGTATGACCTAAATCAAATCCGTTATGACTAGACAGTGGAAGTGAGAAATAGATTTAAGGGTCTAGATCTGATAGACAGAGTGCCTGATGAACTACGAATGGAGGTTCATGACATTGTACAGGAGACAGGAATCAAGATCATCCCCAAGAAAAAGAAATGCAAAAAAGTAAAATGGATGTCTGAGGAGCCTTTACAAATAGCTATGAAAAGAAGAGAAGTGAAAAGCAAAAGAGAAAAGGAAAGATATTCCCATCTGAATGCACAGTTCCAAAGAATAGCAAGGAGAGATAAGAAAGCCATCCTCAGTGACCATTGCAAAGAAATAGAGGAAAACAATAGAATGGGAAAGACTAGAGATCTCTTCAAGAAAGTTAGAGATGCCAAGGGAACATTTCATGCAAAGATGGGCGCAATAAAGGACAGAAATGGTAGGGACCTAACAAAAGCAGACGATATTAAAAAGAGGTGGCACACATACAAAGAAAAACTGTACAAAAAAGATCTTCACAATTCAGATAATCATGATGGTGTGATCACTCACCTAGAGCCAGACATTCTGGAATGTGAAGTCAAATGGGCCTTAGGAAGCATCACTATGAAGAAAGCTAGTGGAGGTGATGGAATTTCAATTGAGCTATTTCAAATCCTAAAAGATGATACTGTGAAAGTGCTGCACTCAATATGTAAGCAATATTGGAAAACTCACAGTGGCCACAGGACTGGAAAAGGTCAGTTTTCATTCCAATCCCAAAGAAAGGCAATGCCAAAGAATGTTCAAACTACTGCACAATTGCACTCATCTCACACACGAGTAATGGCACCCCACTCCAGTACTCTTGCCTGGAAAATCCTATGGACAGAGGAGCCTGGTGGGCTGCAGTCCATGGGGTCGTGAAGAGTCTGACACTGCTGAGTGACTTCACTTTCACTTTTTACTTTCATGCATTGGAGAAGGAAATAGCAACCCACTCCAGTGTTCTTGCCTGGAGGATCCCAGGGACAGCAGAGCCTGTTGGGCTGCCGTCTATTGGGTCCCACAGAGTTGGACACGACTGAGGTGACTTAGCAGCAGTAGCAGCACACGCTAGTAAAGTAATGCTCAAAATTCACCAAGCCAGGCTTCAGCGATACATGAATCATGAAATTTCAGATGTTCAAACTGGATTTAGAAAAAGCAGAGGAACCAGAGATCAAATTGCCAACATCTGCTGGATCATGGAACAAGCAAGAGAGTTCCAGAAAAACATCTATTTCTGCTTTATTGACTATGCCAAAGCCTTTGACTATGTGGATCACAATAAACTGTGGATTCTGAAAGAGATGGGAATACCAGACCACCTGACCTGCCTCTTGAAAAAAGCTGTATGTGGGTCAAGAAGCAACAATTAGAACTGGACATGTAACAACAGACTGGTTCCAAATAGGAAAAGGGGTACATCAAGGCTGTATATTGTCACCCTGCTTACTTAACTTATATGCAGAGTTCAGTTCAGTTCAGTCGCTCAGTTATGTCTGACTCTTTGCGACCCCATGAATCGCAGCATGCCAGGCCTCCCTGTCCAGCATCAACTCCTGGAGTTCACTCAGACTCACCTCCATCGAGTCAGTGATGCCATCCAGCCATCTCATCCTCTGTCGTCCCCTTCTTATCCTGCCCTCAATCCCTCCCAGCATCAGAGTCTTTTCCAATGAGTCAACTCTTCCATGAGGTGGCCAAAGTACTGGGTTTCAGCTTTAGCATCATTCCTTCCAAAGAAACCCCAGGGTTCATCTCCTTCAGAATGAACTGGTTGGATCTCCTTGCAGTCCAAGGGACTCTCAAGAGTCTTCTCCAACACCACAGTTCAAATGCATCAATTCTTCGGCGCTTGGCCTTCTTCACAGTCCAACTCTCACATCCATACATGACCACTGGAAAAACCATAGCCTTGACTAGACGGACCTTACATCATGAGAAATGCTGGGCTAGAGGAAGCACAAGCTGGAATCATGATTGCTGGAAGAAATATCAATAACCTCAGATATGAGATGGCTGGATGGCATCACCAACTAGATGGACATGAGTTTGAGTGAACTCCAGGAGTTGGTGATGGACAGGGAGGCATGGCGTGCTGCAGTTGATGGGGTCACAAAGAGTCGGACACAACTGAGTGACTGAACTGATGCAGATGACACCACCTTTATGGCAGAAAGTGAAGAACTAAAGAGCCTCTTGATGAAAGTGAAAGTGGAGAGTGAAAAAGTTGGCTTAAAGCTCAACATGTCATCTGGTCCCATCCCATCATAGATGGGGAAACAGTGGAAACAGTGGCTGACTTTATTTAGGGGGGCTTCAAAATCACTGCAGATGGTGATTGCAGCCATGAAATTAAAAGATGCTTACTCCTTGGAAGAAAAGTTATGACCAACCTAGACAGCATATTCAAAAGCAGAGACATTCCTTTGTCCACCAAGTCCATCTAGTCAAGGCTATGAAATACTAGACTAAAAACTAATGGTTTTTCCATTAGTTATGTATGGATGTGAGAGTTGGACTGTGAAGAAAGCTGAGTGCCAAAGAATTGATGCTTTTGAACTGTGGTGTTGGAGAAGACTCTGAGAGTCTCTTGGACTGCAAGGAGATCCAACCAGTCCGCCCTAAAGGAAATGAGTCCTGAATGTTCATTGGAAGGTCTGATGTTGAAGCTGAAACTCCAATACTTTGGCCACCTGATGCAAAGAGCTGACTCATTTGGAAAGACCTTGATGCTGAAGGAGGAGGAGAAGGGGATGACAGAGGATGAGATGGTTGGATGGTATCACTGACTCAATGGACATGAGTTTGATAAACTCCAGAAGTTGGTGATGGACAGGAAGTCCTGCCATGCTGCAGTCCATGGGGTTGCAAGGAGTTGGACATGACTGAGTGAGTGAACTGAACTGAACTGAACTGAAGGAAAATGGGCAATGGGGCTGCTAAAACACTAACACAACTGGTTCAAAGTGATGAATTCAGACACTACCACACTTCTGTTCAGACTGACTCAGGGGATTTATTTGGGTAGAACTTAAAGCACCTCAGATATGCAGATGACATCACCCTTAAGGCAGAAAGTGAAGAGGAACTAAAAAGCCTCTTGAGGAAAGTGAAAGAGGAGAGTGAAAAAGTTTGCTTAAAGCTCAACATTCAGAAAACAAAGATCATGGCATCTGGCCCCATCACTTCATGGGAAATAGATGAGGAAACAGTAGAAGCAGTGTCAGACTTTGTTGTTTTTTGTTTTTTTTTTGGCTCCAAAACCACTGCAGATGGTGACTGCAGCCATGAAATTAAAAGATGCTTACTCCTTGGAAGAAAAGTTATGACCAACCTAGATAGCATATTCATAGAGGAGAGTGAAAATGTTGGGTTAAAGCTCAACATTCAGAAAACGAAGATCATGGCATCTGGCCCCATCACTTCATGGGAAATAGATGAGGAAACAGTAGAAGCAGTGTCAGACTTTGTTGTTTTTTGTTTTTTTTTTGGCTCCAAAACCACTGCAGATGGTGACTGCAGCCATGAAATTAAAAGATGCTTACTCCTTGGAAGAAAAGTTATGACCAACCTAGATAGCATATTCAAAAGCAGAGACATTACTTTGCCAACAAAGGTCCGTCTAGTCAAGGCTATGTTTTTTTCAGTAGTCATGTATGGATGTGAGAGTTTGACTGTGAAGAAAGCTGAGCACTGAAGAACTGATGCTTTTGTACTGTGGTGTTGGAGAAGACTCTTGAGAGTCCCTTGGACTGCAAGGAGATCCAACCAGTCCATTCTAAGGGAGATCAGCCCTGAGTGTTCTTTGGAAGGAATGATGCTAAAGCTGAAACTCCAGTACTTTGGCCACCTCATGCGAAGAGTTGAATCATTTGAAAAGACCCTGATGCTGGGAGGGATTGGGGGCAGGAGGAAAAGGGGATGACAGAGGATGAGATGGCTGGATGGCATCATGGACTCAATGGACGTGAGTTTGAGTGAACTCCGGGAGATGGTGATGGACAAGGAGGCCTGGCTGCGATTCATGGAGTCGCAAAGAGTCGGACACGACTGGGTGACTGAACTGAACTGAAGCAGGTTACAGCTTAACTACTGTGAAGAATCCAGGCACAGTAGACAGACTTGAGGCACATTGAGAAGACTGCATAGGGAGAGAAAGAACACGGGCTTAGATGTCAGCTGCCTCTGGACTCCTGGCTTAGTGTTTGGTGCCCTTGGTTTGAGCACTTACCCTCTCTACACCTCATCTAAATCATCTGTAAAATAGGTCACTCAGCTTTTCTGGCAGAGTCGTTGCAAGGATTAAATGAATGACATTTGTAACAGTTTGGCATGGATAGATTCCCTGATGCTCAGTTGGTAAAGAATCCACCTGCAATGCCGGAGACCCCAGTCTGATTCCTGGGCGGCTTAGATCCCCTGGAGAAGGGATAGGCTACCCACTCCAGTATTCTCGGGTTTCTTTCGTGGCTCACCTGGTAAAGAACCTACCTGCAACGCGGAAGACCTGTGTTTGATCCGTGGGTTGGGAAGATCCCCTGAAAGAGGGAAAGGCTACCCACTCTAATACTCTGGCCTGGAGAATTCCATGGACTGTATAGTCCATGGGGTCCCAAAGTGTTGGACACAACTGAGCGACTTTCACTTTTTGGCATGGATGCACAGTCATTAAATACTGTTCCTTTTATTTTGCCATTTTCTCAGGAAAAGTGTTGATGAATTTTTAAAATAAATCACATTCAGTTCAGTTCAGTCGCGCAGTCGTGTCCGACTCTTTGCGACCCCATGAATCGCAGCACGCCAGGCCTCCCTGTCCATCACCAACTCCCGGAGTTCACTGAGACTCACGTAAACTGCAGAAAAACCAGTGAGAAGGCCCTCCAGCTTGCAGTACCTTGTAACTTAGCCAACGGGGGAGAAAAATCCCACGGGTTTCTGAAACGTTTTAATTTCCAAAGACTAAGGAAACTCCGATCCATCTGAGGAGTCATTCCCCTTCTCAGTTACAAGATGGTGGGTGGTAAGTTTTCAGCAGGACACTCACCGGCAGGCCTTACTGCTTAGCCGTGGGAAGGCAAATCCCACCCACCTGGGAGGTGATTCAGCCAGGCCCGGGGCAGCGGAGGTCACCCGGCCCCACCCCTTTAATTAGCCAGCACCAGGTCTACCCCAAGTCACTAAGCAAAAGGCATGTGCAAGAGGGGCAAACTAGGGGAACCCCGAGCCCCGAGCGCGGGATCCTGCGGGTCAGAGGTGGTGGCACCAACAGGACAGGGGCTCAGTCCTGTCCGCGAACCTCCATCCGCCCGCAGTCGGGGCTGGTGAGTCCCTCCTCAAAGGATCCAAGAGACCCTGGTCCAGACCCAGGCTGGCTCCAGCTCAGTCCGGTCACTCGGTCGTGCCCGACTTTCTGCGACCCCACGGACGGCAGCCCGCCAGGCCTCCCTGTCCGGCACTGACTCCCGTGCTGGCTTGGAGAGGAAGAAATAACCGTCCTGGGTGCCCGTCCCCGCCGCACTCGCACTGGAGCCGGACTTCTCTGCGGGAAGCAGGGCGGCAGGCGTTCGCAGCCCGAGCCCTCCCTTCCTGCTCAGCGCTCAGAAGGAAGGGCCGTGAGCACGTGGCTATTGCATAAGGGCCCTGTCTGAACCAGCCACCCTAGGAGAACCAAAACTGAGAGACTTAGCGAGCTCTGGGCCAGGAGCAGCCCTGAGCGGCGGGCGGAGCCCGGGAGGGAAGCTGCCCTCCCTGAGCTCGCCTCTCTCCCTTCGCGGCTTCCGGTTGCTTCCATTCTCCAGCTTGTTTCCTCATCTCTCTCTCCCGTTGCCGGTGAGAGAGGCGCGAGAAGGTGTGACGCCTGCAGAGGGAGGGGCGGGGGCGCCAGGCGGCCCGTCTGTCTGAAGGGGGCACCCAGACGTCTGCTGAAAGCCGGTGGGAGGCTCTTGTCACTCCAGAGACCCCTGGCTCTGGGACCTGCTCCAGGACGAAGGAGGTCAGGAGCCAGATGTGCTCAGAAACAACCTCATTCTCATTCCCTTCGTGAGCTTTCGGGAAACACCCTTGAGCCTTAGAGCCTGAAAAGTCTCAGAGACACAGGTGGAACTGTTTAAAGCACTGTTTTACACACAGAATCCTATGTGCGCTCTAGAACGCACTTTGGGCACCACCTGGTCCCGGACTGGGGACAATGGGACCCTCCCACGGCCCCGCCTGGGCTGAGAGCACTAGGCTCTGGGAGCAGGAGGATGGGCTGCCGGCCGGGCAGGCCCCGGGCCTGGTGGGACCCCCCCAGTCCTCGTGGGACCCCAAGTTCCTCCTCTGCGGAGACAAA
>SJXQ01004456.1:56315-70227 GCA_006408695.1 Aepyceros melampus
TTGGTGTTCTGCACCTTCTTCTCCACCAAGGCCCTCTGCCCTGGACCAGTGAGGTCCCTCCCCCATCCTGGGTGATTCAGCCAACCGGATTACTTAGGTAAAGCTCCGGGATCCCGCCTGAGGCTGGAACAGCAGAATAAATGCAGTGGGAGAGGGCTGCTTGTGAGAAGACCCGCCAGCGTGCTGCGTCACTCAATCATATCCACCTCTCTGAGACCCCATGGACTGCAGCCCGCCAGGCCCCTCTGTCACGGGATTCTCGGGGCAGGAATCCTGGAGTGGGCGGCCACGTCTGCCTCCAGGGGAATCTTCCCGCCCCAGCGATCAATGCCGAGTCTCCCACGGCTCTGGCATCGGCAGGGGGTCTTTACCAATATTGCCGCCTGGGAATCCCCGAGGGAATGTCCCCTGAGGGACAGTCAAGCATGAGGAGGAATCTGAGGCAGGTCTGCAAAGAGGGTCTTCTCAACAGGATCCTTCAAACTGACCAGGGAAAAGGGTACCCGAGTAGGAGACTGAGCGTCCTCGGACGGTTCCCTCCGGCTCCTTCCCTCTGAGACCTTGCTGTCTTCCCTGCTTCGCTCTGTGTGTCTGTTCCCCTCTCCTCCCTGAAGGCCGGCCTCCTCTGCTCACTGAGGATCACACACGGCTGCCAGCACCAAGGGCAGGGGACCTGAGAGCCAGCACCCACTGCCTTCGACCGCGTCCACCTCCCGTTCAGGTTCCCAGGGGAAGAATCGGACTGGCTTGGGCTGATTCGGGTCACTCTGCCCTTCGCCCCATCCCTTCCTAACAGTGGAGGCAGGAGGTCTGGTAGAACCACCCAGATGACAGGACGCAGGAGGGGAGGGGAGACGGCTGTGGAAGGAGACGGTCTAATACACCCAGGCCCCTGTTTGACTCATAGAAATGGGGAAGGGACGTTCTAGACCTGAGCTTCTCAGGTAGGAATGCCTGGGGAGCCACACGAGTGGGTCGGGAATCTCCTGGGACGACAGGCCACGTGCATTCTGAGAAGGCGCCCGGCACAAACCGCTTTTAAAGCCAGGAGACACGAACGGCACACATGCATTCCTCACCGGTGACTCGACGGCATCAGAATATGCATTCATTCCCTGAACAAACAGACAGTGCCCACCAAGCCTGTCGCATAGTTAAGTGCCAGGGAGGCAAGGCCTCTGTCCCTTACAGAACAGGCCTATTAGCAGATAAGCATGGAAACATCCCATCACAAAACTCCTTGAATGCGAAGGTGAGCCATTTATGTGCAGGAATCAGAGGGCAAGAACTCATTGAGTATTTTTGAATCCAGAAGTTGCTCAGTCAGGAATATGCATGAAAAAGAACAGCTTGCCTCCAGTAGGTGAACAAGTCCTAGAGCCCTCAAACAGGGCACGAGGATTACAGACAACAGAACTGTATTATAAGCATTAGACCCGCTAAGTGACTAGGTCTTAATTATTCCCAACACTAGAAGAAATGATCATATGTGACACAATAGAGGGGTTAGCTAACACCATAGCGATCGTGCTTCAGTATAAACGGACCAAATGAGTACGCTGCACACCTTAGACACACACGTGTTACAGGTCAAAGATCCTTCGATTTTAGAAAAGAATAGGATCATGGATCCAAGATAGGACTGGGGAAAGGAAAGAAGGAAATGGAAGACCAAAAGCACACAGCAGCTGTGTCAGCGGCTCAGCCGCGTCCACCTCCCTGCGACCCCGTGGACTGTAGCCCGCCAGGCTCCTCTGTCCATGGGATGCTCCAGGCAAGAATTCTGGAGTGGGCTGCCATTCCCTTCTCCAGGGGATCTTCCCGACCCAAGGATCACACCCAGGTTTTGCACACTGCAGGCAGATTCTTTACCATCTGAGCCACAGAGAAGTGCACAGTAATCCATAAAAGGCTTCCCAGGTGGTGCTCCTGGTAGAGAACCTACCTGCCAATGCAGGAGACTAAGAGAAGAGATGCAGGTTCAACCCCTGGGTCGGGAAGATCCCTTGGAAGAGGGCAAGCAACCCACTCCAGTATTCCTGCCTGCAGAATCCTACGGTCAGAGGCGCTTGGCGGGCTGCAATCCACAGGGTCACACGGAGTTGGACACGACTGAAGTGACTGAGCACAATCCATACCGAACAGAATAAAGATGATCTTTTTAATGTTTCTTAATAAAAAAATGTTAAAATATTAAAACAGTACTTTCCTCCTGGTGTTAAGAGTTATGGGTTAACTTTTGTTTTAGGCTTCCTTTTTCCTACTTGTCTGTATATTCCAGTTTTTCTACAATATGCACCAAACACATTTATAATGTTCTAATGAAAATCACTGCAGCTGGTGATTGCAGCCATGAAATTAAAAGACGCTTACTCCTTGGAAGGAAAGTTATGACCAATCTAGATAGCATATTCAAAAGCAGAGACATTACTTTGCCAACTAAGGTCCGTCTAGTCAGGGCTATGGTTTTTCCTGTGGTCATGTATGGATGTGAGAGTTGGACTGTGAAGAAGGCTGAGTGCCGAAGAATTGATGCCTTTGAACTGTGGTGTTGGAGAAGACTCTTGAGAATCCCTTGGACTGCTAGGAGATCCAACCAGTCCATTCTGAAGGAGATCAGCCCTGAGTGTTCTTTGGAAGGAATGATGCTAAAGCTGAAACTCCAGTACTCTGGCCACCTCACACAAAGAGTTGACTCACTAGAAAAGACTCTGATGCTAGGAGGGATTGGGGACAGGAGGAAAAGGGGACGACAGAGGATGAGATGGCTGGATGGCATCACCGACTCCATGGACATGAATTTCAGTGAACTCCGGGAGTTGGTGATGGACAGGGAGGCCTGGCGTGCTGCAATTCATGGGGTCGCAAAGAGTCAGACACGACTGAGCAACCGAACTGAACTGAATGATAAAGAGGGGTCCCATTAGAGCCGTGGTTCTCAAACCTGAATGTGCATGAGAATTACTTATAGGGCCATGAGTGGAGGTGATGGAATTCCAGTTGAGCTATTCCAAATCCTGGAAGATGATGCTGTGAAAGAACTGCACTCAATATGCCAGCAAATTTGGAAAACTTAGCAGTGGCCACAGGACTGGAAAAGGTCAGTTTTCATTCCAATCCCAAAGAAAGGCAATGCCAAAGAATGCTCAAACTACCACACAATTGCACTCATCTCACATGCTAGTAAAGTAATGCTCAAAATTCTCCAAGCCAGGCTTCAGCAATACGTGCTTCCAGACGTTCAAGCTGGTTTTAGAAAAGGCAGAGGAACCAGAGATCAAATTGCCAACATCCGCTGGATCATGGTGCCCACAGTAGTAGATATAATAGTCATCTGAGTTAAATTCACCCATTCCAGTCCATTTTAGTTCGCTGATTCCTAGAATGTCGACATTCACCCTTGCCATCTCTTGTTTGAGCACTTCCAATTTGCCTTGATTCATGGACCTGACATTCCAGGTTCCTATGCAATACTGCTCTTTACAGCATCGAATCTTGCTTCTATCACCAGTCACATCCATAACTGGTTATTGATTTTGCTTTGGCTCTATCCCTTCATTCTGTCTGGAGTTATTTCTCCACTGATCTCTAGTAGCATATTGGGCACCTATGACCTGGGGAGTTTCTCTTTTGGTATCCTAATATTTTGCCTTTTCATACTGTTAAAGGGGTTCTCAAGGCAAGAATACTGAAGTGGCTTGCCATTCCCTTCTCCAGTGGACCACAGTCTGTCAGTAAATGCTAGTAAATAATGCCCAAAATTCTCCAAGCCAGACTTCAGCAATATGTGAACCATGACCTCCCTGATGTTCAAGCTGGTTTTAGAAAAGGCAGAGGAACCAGAGATCAAATTGCCAACATCTGCTGGATCAGGGAAAAAGCAAGAGAATTCCAGAAAAAAAAAAAAAAAACATTTCTTTTTGCATTATTGACTATGCCAAAGTCTTTGTGTGGATTACAATAAACTGTGGAAAATTCTGAAAGAGATGGGAATACCAGACCACCTAACTTGCTTCTTGAGAAATCTGTATGCAGGTCAGGAAGCTACAGTCAGAACTGGACATGTAACAACAGACTGGTTCCAAAAAGGAAAAGGAGTACATCAAGGCTGTATATTGTCACCCTGCTTATTTAACTTATATGCAGAGTACATCATGAGAAACGCTGGACTGGAAGAAACAAGCTGGAATCAAGATTGCTGGGAGAAATATCAATAACCTCAGATATGCAGATGACACCACCCTTATGGCAGAAAGTGAAGAGGAGCTAAAAAGCCTCTTGTTGAAAGTGAAAGAGGAGAGTGGAAAAGTTGGCTTAAAGCTCAACATTCAGAAAACGACGATCATGGCATCTGACCCCATCACTTCATGGGAAATAGATGGGGAAACAGTAGAAACAGTCTCAGATTTTATTTTTTTGGGCTCCAAAACCACTGCAGATGGTGACTGCAGCCATGAAATTAAAAGATGATTACTCCTTGGAGGAATAGTTATGACCAACCTAGACAGTATATTCAAAAGCAGAGACATTACTTTGCCGACTAAGGTCCGTCTAGTCAAGGCTATGGTTTTTCCTGTGGTCATGTATGGATGTGAGAGTTGGACTGTGAAGAAGGCTGAGCGCAGAATTGATGCTTTTGAACTATGGTGTTGAAGAAGACTCTTGAGAGTCCCTTGGACTGCAAGGAGACCCAACCAGTCCATTCTGAAGGAGATCAAACCTGGGATTTCTTTGGAAGGAATGATGCTAAAGCTGAAGCTCCAGTACTTTGGCCACCTCATGTGAAGAGTGGACTCATTGGAAAAGACCCTGATTCTGGGAGGGATTGGGGGCAGGAGGAGAAGGGGACGACCGAGGATGAGATGGCTGGATGGCATCACGGCTCAATGGACATGAGTCTGAGTGAACTCTGGGAGTTTGTGATGGACAGGGAGGCCTGGCATACTGCAGTTCATGGGGTCTTAAAGAGTCGGACATGACTGAGTGACTGAAATGAACTTAACTGAACTACTACCATCACTGAATTTTCATTCCTTGTAGGATGAACACTATGTCTCACCTGCTATTTGTAAGAGGAATGAATATTATTATTGAGAGCCTAGTATACCATAGGTATTAAAAAAGGAGAATGAAATTAACAATTATTAAGATTACACAACTATGCCACATGATATTTATGTCCTTTAACCTTTGTAATCAGATTATTTTGTCTAAAATTTTAGATGAAAAAGATTTGAAAGATTGCTAACTTTTTTTCCAGTAAGTAAGAGAGAAGGTCAAGTTTAGTACAGTTAAGCAAAACACCATGTATTTTCTATTTTATGTATTAACACTTCATTAATAAATTTCTTTTTATCAACCAACCTTTGCAGACACAGTTTATTTACATATCAAGGGCAAAATCTTCCAGAATAATGTTTAGTATGAAAATGTTTTAGAGTCCATGATGTTGGAGACTGTGTCTATGATATCCTTATTTCTCAGATGATAGATCAAGGGATTCAACATGGGGATGACTGCTGTGTAAAACCCAGATGCCACTTTGACTGTGTGCATGGAGGTTGTGGAGTTGGGCAAAGAGTAGAGGAAGAGAATGGTGCTGAGGAAGATGCTGACGGCAGTCAGGTGGGAGGCGTAGATAGAGAAGGCTTTGTGGTGACCACAGGCTGAATGCATCTTCAGGATGTCAACAACAATAAACGCATAAGATAGGATAATAATGAAGAGTGTCCAGACATACTGTATTGGTGTTTTTGTTTCTGGCTAATTTCACTCTGTATAATAGGCTCCAGTTTCATCCACTTCATTAGAACTGATTCAAATGAATTCTTTTTAGTGGCTGAGTAATACTCCATTTTGTATATGTACCACAGCTTTCTTATCCATTCATCTGCTGATGGACATCTAGGTTGCTTCTATATCCTGGCTATTATAAACAGTGCTGCAGTGAACATTGGGGTACACATGTCTCTTTCAATTCTGGTTTCCTCAGTGTGTATGCCCAGCAGTGGGACTGCTGGGTCATAAGGCAGTTCTATTTCCAGTTTTTTAAGGAATCTCCACACTGTTCTCCATAGTGGCTGTACTAGTTTGCATTCCCACCAACAGTGTAAGAGAGTTACCTCCAGCATTTATTGCTTGTAGATTTTTGGACCGCAGCCATTCTGACTGGTGTGAAATGGTACCTCATTGTGGTTTTGATTTGCATTTCTCTGATAATGAGTGATGTTGAGCATCTTTTCATGTGTTTGTTAGCCATTCGTATGTCTTCTTTGGAGAAATGTCTATTTAGTTCTTTGGCCCATTTTTTATGACTTAAAAACTAAAATTATATATTATATTATATTATATATAATAATATAATATAATATATTATATTATATATAAGCCCAAATTTTATATATATATAAAATGTGGGCTTCCCTGGTGGCTCAGAGGTTAAAGTGTCTGCCTCCAGTGCGGGAGACCTGGGTTTGATCCCTGGGTCGGGAAGATGCCCTGGAGAAGGAAATGGCAACCCACTCCAGTAGTCTTGCCTGGAGAATCCAATGGATGGAGGAGCCTGGAAGGCCACAGTCCATGGGGTCGCAAAGAGTCAGACACGACTGAGCGACTTCACCACCATATATAATTTAGAAAGGTGGTAATGATAACCCTGTATGCTAGACAGCAAAAGAGACACAGATGCATAGAATAGGCTTTTGGACTCTGTGGGAGAGGGAAAGGGTGGAATGATTTGGGAGAATGGCATTGGAACATGTATAATATCATATGTGAAATGAATTGCCAGTCCAGGTTCGATGCATGCTTGGGGCTGGTGCACTGGGAAAACCCAGAGGGATGGTATGGGGAGGGAGGAAGGAGGGAGATTCAGTATGGGGAACACCTGTATACCTGTGGCAGATTCATGTTGATGTATGACAAAACCAATACAATATTGTAAAGTAATTAATCTCCAATTAAAATAAATAAATTTATATTTTAAAAAATTAAAAAAAGAGTGTGCTGACATTATTAACGGTGGAGGAAATAAAATCAGAAACTGGTTGAGATAACTATCAGAGCAAGAGAGGGAAAGCAGGGAGGAGAACTCAGAGAAGAATTGATTGATTGTGTTGAAACCTTGAAATGATAATTTGATAATAGTACAGGTGAATATCAAGGAGCAAGCTACTCTCCAAGCATAAGATCCAACCACTAACGTGGCATAGAGTCTCGGGGACATGGCCACCATGTAGAGCAGAGGGTTGCAGATGGCTATGAAATGGTCTTAGGCAATCACAGTTAATAAAAAGGACTCAGTTACCTCAAAGGTACCAAAGAAAAAGAATTGTATTACACAGCCTACAACTGAAATGTTTCTGTCTTCTACCATGAGGTTCACCATGGTCTTGGGAGCAAGATGGAGGAATAACAGAAATCCACAAAGGAGAGGTGGCTGAGAAAAAAGTACATGGGGATGTGCAGTTTGGAGTGAATTTTGATGGTTACAATCATCCCAAGACTCTCTACCACAGTGACACTGTAGATAGTGAAGAATGTCAAGAAGGGGGCACTTGCAAATCTGGGTAATCAGAGAAGCTGAGGAGAATGAACGTGGCTCCATTTTTATTTCTCTCTGATAGAAACATGGCTTCTATTTGTCAGAATCTGAATCAGTCTTAGAAAGAAAAATATTAAGAGAAATAAGGATGTAAGACACTTGGTTAACTATTCCTTACCAAAGCTGGAAGATGAAGCAAAGTGTTTCTTTTAGAATCTGTATATTTTCTATGCATGTTATGCTAAATGTCTAAAATTTTTAAAAATGACAAGGATTCAAACATTTAATTTAAGTAAAATTATAATTATTGAAATTTCTTAGTTCTGTTTTAATTTTTAATATTTAAAAGTAAAAAAAAAATGAGTTCAAGTCACTTGGGATTATTTTAAATGAAATCTTCCCATAATACTTTCAGATTTTCTTGAACATTATAATTTCATAAAAGATTTCTTTACCGTAGTACCAGAGCTACTTGTTTCAGTTGTATAACTAATAGCAAAAATGTTAAACTTCCAAACAAGTTAAATTTTGCATTGTATGTTCAGAATGTGACTTTAAAAATTGCACCTATAACACTTCACATTTGTCCTTTTACTATTCATTCCATATAGCACTTTAATAGATGTTTTACTTCTGACTCAGTAAAATTGTTTTCAAAATAAATTATAATTTTTTCACAGAGTGTGCTTCTCAACCTAGCAAGTCAAGTTTGTCAATCCCCCATCATTGCTTGAGGAATAATAATATTGAAAAAATAATAAAGATAATCTAGTCTAGTTATTTATTCTAGAGATGTCAAATGAGAAGATGTCAAATGATGAGATTTTTGACTTTTCCTGTACCATGCAAATAAAGCCCAATCTACACATCTACGACATGACTCTGATCCAGGCTCCCAGCAATTATCCATTAGCCTACAGTAATCTTGATCCCTGTTCAAGGTCCAGATGCTATTTTCTTTATTTATTATCATACTTTTAATTTATGACAAACTGGAGACTTTGGAAATGTGCCTGATGAAAGTATTAATGTCACAGTTTTATTGCTGCTGCTGCTAAGTCACTTCAGTCATGTCCGACTCTGTGCGACCCCATAGATGGTAGCCGACCAGGCTCCTCTGTCCATGGGATTTTCCAGGCAAGAGTACTGGAGTGGGGTCAGAGCTATACTAGAAAGCATCAAAGAAAGAAATTTGAGAAAAATATTCTCTCAGAAAGAATAGCCATCCTTATTAAAGATTCTAACTTAGAAATGTCCAGTTCTTGACCTTTCTCTATCTTTTTTCTTTCTTCAAGGTGCATAGGATATTTATTCTGTCCATATACTACCTTTAAAGAAGAAAGATTAAATACTTGAGGTAGCACTGTACTATGGAAATATTTCATGAAAAAATTATAAAATAATTCCATTTCTCTAATTGGTGACAAATATCTCTAAGATCCTACTGAACCAGAACCAGAAGCTCTTTATCATTTCTGGTAAAGTTCTCTCTAGTTTCACAACTTGAGAAATAGATTTCATATGGCCATCAATGAAGAGATCAGATCATATGCAAAACAAAGAACTCAATATTCTTCTCTCTTCCTAAACTCATAAATTTGAATATTGAAGACATCTTATTACAAAGTTAGGATTTCCAAATATAATTAATTTATGTAAGTTGCTTAAACATTCATTTTATTTATTTATTTATTTATTTTCTATTGATGTGGAACGTTTTTAAAGTCTTTATTGAATTTGTGATAATATCACTTCTGTTTTATGTTTTGGTTTCTTGGCCATGAAGCATGTGGGATTACAGGTCTCTGACCAGGAATCAAATCTGCACCCCTGCACTGGCAAAGTTCTAACCACTGAGTCACCAGGGAATTTCTTAAACACTCATTTTAAATTAATGTTACATTGATATAGCTATCCTACATCCCCCTGCTTTTGGTTCTAATATTTGCTCTCAGAGCCACTTTATTTTCTTAAGTAAAAATGGTCCTTTTTCCTTTTATCATTATAGAGTTTGCTTGATCTCTTTCTCTCTTTTTAAAAAAATACTTGTCCTTTTTTACTTCAACTACAACTTCAAACATTTGTAGTAGCAAGACAATGCACATTCCCCAGATTCTCAGAACTCTCTTAATCCCACATTCCAGGCATCTCTTGTTTAAGGGGCTTTATTCAGGGGCGTGAACTTCCTAGGTGACTCCATGGCAAAGAATCCTCCTGCCTGAGGATGCAGGAGTCACTGAAAACCTAGATTTGATCCCTGGGTTGGGAAGATCCCCTGAAGTAGGAAATGGCAACCTGGTTCAGCAGTCTTCTCAGGATAATCCCACGGATAGAGGGGCCTGGCACAGCATTGTACAGGGCTAAAGCACTGAGCACCCACACATGCCTTCTCAGGAGCTCAGCTGAGCCAGCTTTAATGCAGAGCTCTGTCAGCTGAATGCAATTCCTCTTCCTTGAAACCTCAGAAAGGTAATTTTCAGTGACTAGATAATTCTGAAGAATATCTATATATAAATGTAAATTTCTCCTCCACACTTTCCCCCCTAGGTTCCCAACATTGAAATTAACATTAATCTGTCTTTAGAATCTAATGCATACTTGCTGATGTTGAAAGCAGGATCTGTCCAGTTTGGAAGTGATGGATATATTTTTATATCCAGAGTCATATTCTTTGAGGTGTAAACCCTAGATACTATCTGTTGCCTCATTCTATTAAAGCCATGAAATAAGCATTTATAATTAATCATCAAACTCTGATTTAATTTCTATGTCCCAGAAAAACTGGAGCAGTGTTAAGGGCATTTCATATGAAAATTTATATGTTTAAGTTACTCCTCTCAGATTCTTCATCACTCTGATACATTTTTACACTTATCAAAAGTATGTAACTATAGAAGTCAGCATTATCAAATATTAACTGAATGCTACAATATGCCAAGCATAACCCTCTTCTTCCAAACTTTCACTCTAATCAAATGGCATTAGAATTAAGAGTTCATGATTTATTGAATTAAAGCAGAAATATTTACAAGCTTAAATATTAAATTGGGAAAATGATCTACTCCCTTTTAAATATCTCTTTTATTACATCACCACATCCACTCCATTAATTACTTTTAGATATTTAATTATTGAAATACATATTTCTTGAAGAAAACATGAACTATATAATTTAAAAAGGAAAAATACTCTAGAAATAATTGTCATCAACTCAACTACATTGGAAGTCTTGCGTTCAACTTTAGAGAAATGTGACTGATATTACCTGACTACCTGAAGTAAAAGAAAAAGGTGGCCATCACCATAGTGGTTTAATGTGGCTCTCATTTATCCCCTGGTATGATGTGATGAGAGAAGCTTTACTTCTATGATATTCCTTCCCTCAAAACAATGCGAGAAAATCATTAGGAAAGTCCACATTTGAAAGTATTCTACAGGATACGTCACCAGTAACCCTTAGAATTGTAAGAGCCAAAAAAAAAAAAAGAAAAAGAAAATTGAAGAAGCATCACAGACAAGAGGAGATTTGGAAGACATGATGACTTAATGCAATGTGGTACCTAGACTGGATTGTAGACAAGAAAAGTGGCATTAATGGTAAGGGAAGGGAGAAAGAAACTGATAAAATGCAATAAAATTTACATTTTTAAAAATAATAATGTACCCATATTTATTTATTTTTTTAATTTTATTGTGGTAAGAATACAGCATGACACACCCTCTTAGATTTTAAGTGTACCCATACAGTATTGGGGCTTGGAAGAGGGGACAATGAAGAGATGTTTCTTCAATTAACTGCAATTAACAGTACAGCATTTTATTGAAATGTGGTAAGAGAGTAGAATTTAAATATTTTCAACATGAAGAAAAAATAAAAGAAAATTATGACATGAAGTAATTGATATGCTAATTATTTTGATTGTGATTATTTCACTATATATATATAATACACACATATACACACATATATAAACATCAACTATACTCCTTAGATCTGTACAATTTTTTTGTCAATTATACCTCAATAAACCTAAAAAAATAAAATTAAGAAGTATACTTAAAAAAGATAAATATTTATTACATAACAAAGATAAATTTTGCTGTGACTTTTTATTATCTAACATTTTAGAGTCTATGGGAATGATTATGGAGCATGGGGAGAAGACATTTAAGCTTTTAACTTTCACATATAAATGTTTCTAAAGCTGCTATTAATGTTTCTTCAGCTTTTCCAAGAAAATAGAATTACATGAGGAAGCAATAATTAATTATAATTGCTTGCTTTGAGGCCTCTGAAGAATAAGGCAAGTGATTTTCTCCAGGGCTCTTGTGCCATAAAGAGTGGAGTGAAATGTCTCAACCTCTTCCCCAAACTGCTGAGACCTCCAGAGGCTGGAAGGTGGGGTTCCTTTTCCATCAGCAGGTCTGTCTGTAGGTCTGAGAAAATATGGATATTCTTTACCATGTAATGTATCTAAAAGAAACCTTTTAGGTTCACTCATTCTTTCATGAGAAAAAGTCTTTTGGGGGAAATTTAGAGTCACTACCAACATTAAGTATCAGGAACAAGGAGTGCATATTTTCTAACAAGCTTTGTAGAGGGGGCCTGCCTTAGCTGAGCTCGTTTGTAGTAGTGTCCTGAACAAGTGTTTCTTGGGAGTGGGGAAGCAGAAGGTCTCTGAGAGTTTTCAGGTACGTGTCTCTAATTCTGTGAGTTTTTAAAAGAATTGTGAAAGGGAACAGAGGTAAGTATTTAAACAAAACTGAATTGAGGAGGATAAAGTGAACTTCTGGAGACAAAGAATCAAAAGGTTCAGCTCAAAATCAGATTTTAGAGTATGGGAAAAATAAATGCTTACTCACAAGAGCAAAAAAAAAAAAAAAGAAGAAGAAGAAGAAATTACAAGGATAAAGATTTTAAATACAAGTGCATTCCAGATTCAAAAATAATACAGGTTGTTTAAACTAACAATAACATCATTTGGGAGACAAAAAAAAAAACAAAACTAGATGTTTAATTTGGACATAATTCAGACAGAAGAACTTGAAGATCTACAAGGAAATAAGACCATATTTCTGAACTACAGATGATTATGAACCTCCTCTCCACCCCCCACAAGGACATTTGACAATATCTGGAGGCATTTTTGATTGTCATAATGAAAGTACCAGAGTTATTGGACAGGGGTCAAAGATGCTGCTATACATGGTAGCATGCACAGGGTTGCTGCTGCTGCTGCTAAGTCGCTTCAGTCGTGTCCGACTCTGCGCGACCCCAAAGACGGCAGCCCAACAGGCTCCCCCGTCCCTGGGATTCTCCAGGCAAGAACACTGGAGTGGGTTGCCATTTTCTTCTCCAATGCATGAAAGTGAAAAGTGAAAGAGAAGTCGCTCAGCTCTGTCCGACTAGTAGCGATCCCATGGACTGCAGCCTACCAGGCTCCTCTGTCCATGGGATTTTCCAGGCAAGAGTACTGGAGTGGGGTGCCATTGCCTTAGCTCCCTATAAAAATAAAAATAAAAATCCAACATGAAATATCAATATTACCAATCTTGAGAAACTCTGAAAATTATAATCAATAATGATTTATAACAATGAGAATTGACTTGGGAAGATTTCCTTAAATCCTTGGATATCTGAACACACAGAGCCATCAAAAGTTCTCATGGTTGTGTGGAACCTCTTGCCTTTAATGCTGAAACATGTAGAAACAATTGGTTCTAGGTTTGAGAAGTAGAGAAGATCTTACCAGAAATGTTAGTATAAAGAAGAAGTCTTGTTTAGAAGGAGAGATAACCAAAGGAAATTAATTATCTGGTGTGTATGACTCACAGCTCTAAAGCAAGGACATCTCCAGGTGAGCTGAGATGTTAACACCTCACACCATTGTCACCACATGCTTGTCAAAACCTCTGCACAGCAAAGAAATGATCAACAGAAAAAGGCAGCAGAGTGGGAGGAAATATTTGCAATGCATGTATTTGATAAACAAGGGTCCTCAAATTCCAGGATTTAATGTCTGATGATCTGAGTTGAGTTTGATAATAAAAGTTTTACAGCAAACTAAATATGTGTGTCTTAACAGCCCATTACCCAAACCCACTTTAAAACATTTTAGGTGGATCAAATCAAAGTAGGCTGCATATTTTGAAATATGTTCAATTCTATTCTTTTTTATTATTATTAATTTTTATTTTTTTAGTTTGTTTTGCTTTACAATACTGTATTCATTTTGCTCTATATTGACATGAATCAGCCACGTGTGTACATGAACTCCCAATCCCGACCCCCACCTCCCCTCTCCTGCCCCACACCCTTTTTCTGGATTATCCCCGTGTATCCGTCCCAAGCATCCTGCATCCTGCATC
>SJXQ01004456.1:81537-214686 GCA_006408695.1 Aepyceros melampus
TATAATCATAAGGGATTTGATTTAGGTCATACCTGAATGGTCTAGTGGTGTTGCCCACTTTCTTCAAGTTAAGTCTGAATTTGGCAATAAGGAGTTCATGATCTGAGCCACAGTCAGCTCCTGGTCTTGTCTTTGTTGACTATATAGAGCTTCTCCATCTTTGGCTGCAAAGAATATAATCAATCTGATTTTGGTGTTGACCATATGGTGATGTCCATGTGAGAGTCTTCTCTTGTGTTGTGGGAAGAGGGTGTTTGCTATGACCAGTGCATTTTCTTGGCAAAACTCTATTAGTCTTTGCCCTGCTTCATTCTGCATTCCAAGGCCAAATTTGCCTGTTACTCCAGGTGTTTCTTGACTTCCTACTTTTATATTCCAGTCCCCTATAATGAAAAGGACATCTTTTTTGGGTGTTAGTTCTAAAAGATCTTGTAGGTCTTCATAAAACCATTCAACTTCAGCTTCTTCAGCATTACTGGTTGGGGATAGATTTGGATAACTTTGATATTGAATGGTTTGCCTTGGAGACGATAGGATGCAGCTTATGGGCCCAAAAAATCAACAAGCCACACCGTTTGTTATGATGTGTTTTGCTCTAAGCCACAATAATACCCCAAATAAGATTACATGTTTTATACTTTTTGCCTTTAAAAACAGTACTCCCTTTACTTGCTGCATAGACTGTATCAAACTGAATGAAATGTAATAGAAACAAAAGGAAGCCAATCCTGCGGTAAAAGGAGATGCTCATATCCACCCAGGACTCAGTATATGTGGAGGAGTTATGTGGACTACAGGCAGCTCTTGAAACATAAGCAAGGATCTTAGTCGTGGCATGTAGGATCTAGTTCCCTGACCAGGGATCGAACCTGGGCCCCCTGCATAGAGGAGGCCCATTGAGAGTGTAGAGTCTCAGCCACTGGATGGCCAGGGAAATCCCCTGCATTTTTTTTTCAGTGGACAAACAAAACCCTGTTACAAACAGTTCCAGAATAGAGTCAGTTGGAGAAAGAGAAGTATCAAATGTGTGGCAGTGAATAAAAAACTGACATACCAGAAAAGCATTTAATTGGAGATACAATTCACATTTTATTCAGTAATCTGCCATATTATCCTTGAAATCATTAATAACCCCTCAATCACAAAAGAAGCAGTGGGAAAGACCCGGATTTTTGTGCAGAAGTCACTCTCCACCAAAAGCAATTCATAGTCTACCGTCTTCCATGGCTGTGGTTTTACCTGGGCCTCTCTTTTCGGGGAGTGAGGAGAGGGATCTGTTTCTCACCAATATTAGTTTAAAACAAATAACATGATGTACTGTGTCATGGATAAAAAACAACAAGGTCTAGTTCCTAGTGAACCTGCAAGCAGGGGAGCCTTCAGGAAAAGAACCCTACGATCTAGAGGCATCAGTCAATAACCCTTCTGCCCCAACCAGTTAATAGTCATAAGAGATAGCCAGGTGAATGAGTGAGGTAGTCATTAGCTGGAGAAGCATGAGCTAGACCCTCTAGAACAGGAATGGCTGAGTCAGAACAGGAGGGACACATCTACAGAGTCGGGAGAAAAGTAATTAATAATAGGAAAGAGTGGAAAGATACAGGTTTCCCACACTGTAGGAGACCCACAGAAAGATGGGAGTCAAGGGCAGTCCTGTGCTTTTCTCTGAGACAGGTGTACACTGTACAGGTCCTGCAGTTTTCAGATAAAGATCGGAATGCTGCTGAACTAGTGCAAAGTGAAATCAGAGTAAACACTGTATGAGGCAATGGGACAGGGGTTAGGGTTAAAAACGAAGCTGTCTAAGCTGCGGTCCTGACCTGAAAGCGGCTGCCAGACCTGCACACTCCAGAGCCGTGTCGGAGGGCCCAAGTGAAAGGGGACACCACTTCTGGCTGGGAGGGCAGAAAAGGCATTCTCTGATCCTCTCTTCTGGATTCTTAGCATGTCCTCTGTGTCCCTGCTCAGCCCACCCCATTCCAGGCACTTGTTTGTCTTCCTTATCTTTCTCTAATGTGAAATGGGAGCCTGACAGGAGATCCTGCCTCACAGGTGTCTAATAACTGGGTGGAATTATGTGCTGTGGAGGCCTCACTCTATTTTGGCCCAAGTGGGTAGGAAAAAAATTGGAGGAAAGGAGAGCTGATAAGATGGTAAGGGTAAGGGTACGGGTGGTAAGGGTAAGGTGTTTTAATCAGAAGGTGTGAGCAAGGATATCTCAAACTTAGTAGGTGGCTTAAAGCAGGTGACAGGGAGAGGGTTAGTCAGCCAAGGACCACAGGAAGGTAGCTGGGAGCGCTTTGCCAAATACGTTAGTCTGCATAATTAGAAAGCTAAAATCTTTTTCTACTATCTACTTAACTTTAACTAGAGCTGATGAGGGAATCATGAATAACTAGAGGGCCTTAACTTTCTAGAAAGTAGGAAGATCAAGTAAACATAGCACCCCTCAAAAAATATGAAGCTGAATATCAAAGTATAGGAAAAGCTTTTGAATATCTTTTCTCCCCCTAGGAACTTTATATGCTATATTTTCTCTCTTTAATTAATTAATTTATTTTTAAATTTTTAAACTGTAGTTGGTTATAAAAATATTATATTAGTTTCAAGTGTACAATAAAGTGATTCAGTATTTTTGGATATCTTCTTTAAGTTTGTTTTTGGCGTTTTGGTCTAAAAGCAATCAAGTAATAGAGAGATGCCACCCCAAAAAGGAACGTCTGTAGGAACCAGAGCAGTTGGGTCCCAGTATTCGTGATGCCTTTAGACCTAAAAAGAGAAAAGAGAAAAATCCGTCCACCAGAATCTTAGTGTTATGGTTTCACAGGAGTCATTTTTAAAAAATGTATTACTTCTACCTACTTTCATTGGGTTTATTTTGCACTTTCCTCCCACTTCTTAACTTGAATTGTTAGTTCATTTAAGTTTTTCTTATGCATTTAGGACGATACACTCCTCCCTGAGAAAGTCTGGCTACTGCCTAGGGGATGATATTATGAAACTATTTCTCACATGGTTTGATGAGCAAATAGGGTTAAAAATCACTGGGATGGCTTCAAAGCAAGTGTTTTGAAAACAGATTAGAGGTAAATCCTAGCTTGGGCTTCCCTGGTGGCTCTGTGCTGCCAGTGCAGGAGACCCAGGTTCTGTCCCTGGGTTGAGAAGATCCCCTGGAGAAGGAAATGGAAACCCACTCCAGTATTCTTGCCTGGAGAATCCCCTGGACACAGGAGCCTAGCGGGCTACAGCCAGTGGAGTCACAAAAAGAGTCAGACATGATTTAGCAATAGACAACAAAAAACAAATCCTAGCTTGGCCAACTGCCAGCATGACCTTGGGCAAGTCACTCACTCACTCTGTTTTCTCATCTGAACAAACAGGAATAATAGTATTTATCTCACCTTGAGATAAGTTACACAAAGTGGTTAGTAAAGGGTCTGGCACATGGAAATAATAAATACTGTTTACACACCCATTCAAACTAAACTGCTTAACACCAGCGTCAAAAGAAAATGGCCCAGTTCAAGTGACTGACTTGCTACAGTTTCATCTTTATATAAATAAGTCTCATATATTTTTTTAATGTAAAAACAATATAATTTTCTATACTAACAGATTAAAGGAAAAAAATTGTATGATCATTAAAAAATGCAGAAAAAGCATTTGATAAATTTCAACATCCACTCTTAATAAAAATTCTTAGAAAACTTAAGAGAACAAAACTTTAATCTGATAGAGAAGATCTATACAATATACAACTCTAGAAAAAAGATGAGGCAGAGTGTTGAAAGTTTACAAGGCCAGGATGTCTACTATTACCCCTTCGAATTGACAATGAACTGGGTTACTGAGAGGGTAACAGGCAGGAAGGCCAGGAATCTCCAAACAGAGGAAATACGCTGCAAGTGTCAGACATTTTTTTCTCTCTCTCTTAAACGGCCAGGAAACAAACTACTAGTGTTATATTTTTTCCCTTTCTCTATACAAATTTAAAAAGAGGTTTCTCTTAAAATTCTGTGTTGCCATGACGACACCTGGTTCCACCTAAACTTAACTTTTCTTAAACTTTGAGCTAACCAATGCGTTTTTCTGATGGAAATGTTTGTCTTAAGCTAAGTCAATGAACTATGTATTTACCCTGCTGCTGCTGCTGCTAAGTCGCTTCAGTCGTGTCCGACTCTGTGTGACCCCATAGACGGCAGCCCACCAGGCTCCCCGTCTCTGGGATTCTCCAGGCAAGAGCACTGGAGGGGGGTGCCATTGCCTTCTCCAATGCGTGAAAGTGAAAAGTGAAAGTGAAGTCGCTTAGCGTGTCCGACTCTTAGCGACCCCATGGACTGCAGCCCACCAGGCTCCTCCATTCATGGGATTTTCCAGGCAAGAGTACTGGAGTGGGGTGCCATCGCCTTCTCCGATGTATTTACCCTAGACTCTGTCTTTCTTCAAGTCGGTTCTGCTTAAGACTCAGAACTGATACTTCACTCAGTCATGTCCGACTCTTTGCGACCCCATGGACTGCTGCATGCCAGGCCTCCCTTGTCCATCACCAACTCCCAGAGTTTATTCAAACTCATGTCCGTTGAGTCAGTGACGCCATCCAACTATCTCATCCTCAGTCGTCCCTTCTCCTGCCTTCAATCTTTCCTAGCAGCAGGGTCTTTTCAAATGAGTCGGTTCTTCGCATCACGTGGTCAAAGTATTGGAGTTTCAGCTTCAACATCAGTCCTTCCAATATTCAGGACTGATTTCCTTTAGATAGACTGGCTGGATCTCCTTGCTGTCCAAGGGACTCTCAAGAATCTTCTCTAAAACCACAGTTCAAAAGCATCAATTCTTTGGCGCTCAGCTTTCTTTATAGTCCAACTCTCACATCTATACATGACTACTGGAAAAATCATGGTTTTGACTAGATGGACCTTTGTTGGCAAAGTAATATCTCTGCTTTTTAATATGCTGTCTAGGTTGGTCATAGCTTTTCTTCCAAGGAGCAAGCATCTCTTAATTTCATGGCTGCAATCACCATCTGCAGTGATTTTGGGAGCCCCCCAAAATAAAGTCTGTCATTGTTTCCACTGGTTCCCCACCTATCTGCCATGAAGTGATGGGACCAGATGAAAAAGTTGGCTTAAAACTCAACATTCAGAAACATTCAGAAAACTAAGATCATGGCATCTGGTTCCATAACCCATAAGGGCTCAACAAACCTGCATGTTTTACTCATACATTGTTCTCCTAACCTATACTAATGAAACTATATATTTACTTGGAAACCTGCCTTTCTTCAAGATTCATGTCAATCGTTTTATGGCCTGGGATGACTCACCTGGTGCCATGTTATCTCAAAATGCATGTTGTGGTTGAGGGCCTGGTGCCACTCTGAACTTTGAGACATCTCCTTTTTCTAATTAACAGCTTGCTAATAGGTATATAACTTACTGCTAAAGGCTAGCAGGGAGGCACTCTTTCTGCCTCCTTCTGATGTCTATATCAGAAGCTTTCTCTATCTCTTTTATACTTTAATAAAACTTTATTACACAAAAATAAAGCCTCTGAGTGAGCAAGCCTTATCACTGGCTCCAGATTGAATTCCTCTCCTCCGGAAGCCAAGAATCCCGGTGTCTCTTCACTGCTCCACAACAACCTTTCATTACTAGCTAGGGCAGTGAAGGAAACTTAAAAAGTATATGGAATTGAAAGGAAGAAATAAAACTGTCTATTTCTATACGCAACCAGGTACCTAGAAAATGTAAAGGAATCTTTTAAATCATTAATGATGAATAATTAGATGAATAGATAAACTATTAGAACTAAAAAATGAATTTACCAGGGTCACTGGCTATGAGGTCAGTAGACAAGCATCAACTATATTCATAGATTCTACCACCAAACAATAAAAAGGTGAAATATATATCACAGTGGGCCAAGACATACAAGACATTCATTCACACAGAATTATTTATAATAGTTTAGAAAAGCTAGAAGTTTAAAAGTCCATCAGAAGGAAGATTTGTTAAATACATTAGGACACATCTATATAATATTATGTACCAATGAATGAGTTCAATTTACATGCATAGACATGCGAAAATAGGCATATATGACAATAGAAAAAATTATAGAAGAGTTTGTGTCTATATGTATATATATATATGGTGGCTATAAAGTCGAACATTCAGTCCAATCTTATGTCTAGTTAAATGGAATTCATCAATTCCTTTCTATTGCTGGACAGTGGAATTTGGGGTTGAGGGCTACAAATGTTCTGCATGTCTTCATGATTTTTTATTTAATTGGAGGAAAACTGCTTTCTTCTGCCTTACAACAACACATTTAGTGATTCTTTCATTTAAATGATTTATTCATTCATGAAAGGAATAGTCACTCTGATTCACAGTGACCAATGACACACTGCAACATGTCAGTCCATGAATGAATGATTTCAGGAACAGGAGAGCAGCACCCTGACCTTGCTGTGTCTGTTCTCCCACTTCCTCTCAAAGAACTGGAGAGCTGCATGCTCAATTCGAGTCTTTCTGTTTTCATTAGAGGCTTCATATGCCAATTGCACAATAGGTGTCATGTATTCCAACACTGTAATTTGGAGGGCTGGACTGCACACCTCCAAGCTGAGCTGTCACTGAGAAGTGAAGAGGCTTTCAGAAAGAGGTACTGATGCTGTGGCACTTCCTATCACAAGTCAGCCTGAAAAGCAGCTTCAAAAGAACCATTCAGAGAGCCTGACAAGAGTCCCCTGTGATTTTGGGGAGGGTTAACATCTGACTCACAAATTTAAATACCAGTAGAGCTGCCTGATAGGATCCATGGCTGTGCAGGAAACGGCACACACCTGCAGATTCATCCCAATGAAGGGATAAGGAAGCTGTCATTGTGAGCCTTACAGGTCTTGTGGAAGGGCACCGGTGTGCATGGGCTTAAAAGCAACCCCGCCCCAGAGGCCTAACTAAAGGGCAGAAGAAACCTAAATAAGAGGAAAACAACTGCAAGTGACATGCTGACTAAGGTTGAAGGAACCATCAAGAGAACTGTGGAAGGGAGATCCCTGGTGATGAGTGGTTTCTCAAAAATCCACCAGGGATCCTTTGGAGAGAAAGAATCAACAATGGTTATGTAACTTCAACATCACCCGGTTGCCTGATCACAAGGCAGATCACACCCTGCTTCCTTCACATATACTTCCGGCACCCCAAGGGGCCACAAGCAGCTACTGCTAGTGAGCAGGGAGCAAAGTTAGAATGAGAGTGAAGACGTCAGTTACACCCTCTTCCCCATGGCGGCCTGCTGAGCCCTGGCTGAAGAACAGATATACTGAATTTGATAAAAGTTCATAGTTTTAATACCTTTATAACTTGACTAGCTTGACAATATCAGATAGTGACTGAATGACCTGAGGACCTGCTTTAGATTTTATCCAGGGCTAGGGTGGCTGGCAGACAATAATCCATGGGGGATTGGAGAAAGGTAAAAAAATAAAGCTGCTTTATGCTCCTCTCCTAGAAAGTCCAGCTCGTTTAATAAAACAGAAGGTGGAGTAACATGTCAGTTAGCAGTTGTCTGGCATAGTGTGCACCCAAGAAATATTAATTATTTTTATTATTAAAACATAATAAAGTATCTTATTTTCCACTTTTAGAAGTAATACCACAAAAACAGAGGTGGTAATTAAACTTGAGCCAAAGAAAAAAAACTCAGTTGTAAAGCAGTCTGGCATTACTATAACCATTTACTTTCTGTGTATGCTTACATAAAGTCTAAATGTAAAAAGAAGCTTTTTCTAATTTTCTCACATTTATTATTTACACTGGCATTTGTGAGTAGGGCCTAGTCATAGGATTTTTAGCTTTCATTGCACCCCAGAATCATCTACAGAACTTGAAAAAAAAAAAAACAACACATTCCTGTGCCTGAAGCAAGGCCTACCAGATTAGGATCTCTGGGTCTGGAAACCAAACAAGTGAATTTTAAGAAAGCTCCTCAGGTGATTCAGTTGCAAAACTAGGGGTTGAGAATCATTGGGCTAGTCAGTACAGCTCTTTTTCAAACTAGAAGGTAGCCTGCTAATCTTTTCTTCTAGTTGGGGCTACAGGGAGATTTTTGAAAAAAAGGAAATATCTAAATTAAATGACTAATTGACTCATTAATACAAATGAAATGAATTCATTCATTAACTATTTACTGAGTACTCCCTCTGAGTACTGGGTGAGGCTCAGTATTAGGTGTGGGACTTCAACTCTATCCTGAGAGTGTTCTCAGCCTACAAGCGCATAAATTATTCAAATGTGACTACTCTTAACTTCTGTGAGATACCAAGAGAAAAGCAACAGAGATCGATTAAAAACACTTACTTGCACAATACAAGGGCATACAAGGACTCTCCCAGTGAATCATCCAGGCCAGCCAATAGCTGAAACAAAAGTCAGTCTAGTTTAAGGTGATGGTCCTCTGCTGATGAGATCTAACAGAAAAACCTCCAAAAGAAGAGTGCTTTAATATGAACGAGCACCACTTTTAGAAGGCAACCATGGGCCTTCCAGGGAGACTGAAGCTGTGGGGTCCACATCCCATTTCTGGAGCTCTACTTACCAACCATGCAGGAGGGTGTGATAATGCTTCAGCAAGTACTGAGTGAAGGGGCCCAGAGGTCCCAGGCTCTGATAAGGAATACTCTCAGGCCAGAAGACCATCCACTGAAAGAGAACCAGAGTGCTTTTAGATCACTTCAGTGTATTTTTAACCAAGGCTATGAAATAATCCTGATTATTCAAGATTTGTTTCAAGAACAAATAACAGACAAAGCAACTCTGAACCAAGCCATAGAGGCTTCAATTCTTGAATTCTATTTTCTAAAAGCCATTTCAGTGGAAGATTTCTGCTAAGGAAACGATGTGGTTATCAGACTTATTGTCCAGATTAGCTGACTTCTGTTCTTACTGAATTCCACAATGTAGTAGTCTGCAACCCACTGTTTTGGGTATCTTGTGATTCAGCTGGTAAAGAATCCGCCTGCAATGCGGGAGACCTGGGTTCAATCCCTGGGTTGGGAAGATCCCCTGACGAAAGGAAAGGCTACCCACTCCAGTATTCTGGCCTGGAGAACTCTATACAGTCCATAGAGTCGCAAAGACTTGGACATGACTGAGCGAGCGACTTTCACTTTCACTGTATTCTTTAAATGAATTCTGTCTCTCAAAAAAAAAGTTGCTGCTTATCTCAGTAGAGAGTGTCTTCTTGATTTTACATCTATGTCATAATATGCACATCCTCTCTATCCCTTCTTACCACTTAAATTGTACCCCACCTTTAGGTTTATCCCCATATTCCAAGCAATTCCAACTGCCTCAGACATTCTGCTTTGGAAGCCCTATCTTGACTTGGCAGGCCTAGAACTGTCAACTTGGCCTCTTCTCCTCTAGTTCTCCTCAGACCAGAATAAGTCCTACTAACCTTGGAGACGCAAAGGCAGGAACATTTCCAAGCGAAAACCTGACAAGCCCACCGAACTTCCGCTTACGCCATTACCTAGGCAACCGCCAGCCGCGCAAGCGCAGGACCTCCCTCCTCCCACTCTCCAGTGCCCCTGGCTCTACGGGAGCCTGGTGGGCCAAAACAAAGGCGCCCGGCCGTCCTACGCCTTACCCCGAAATATCCCAGCACCAGGACCGTGACCAGCGAGGGCAGGGGTCTGGCGACACGGAAGTAGGAGGCAGCAGCCCCGCCAGCCTCCGACTTCGCCACCATTTTGAAAGATCTAGTCACTTAGTCATGGGGTGGGGAGAGAAAGCGTGGGCAGCTGGTTTCTCAAGATCTCAACACAGGCGCAAGGCGCGGACAGACGACTGCGCCTGCGTTTTCTTCCCGGGTCTAGTCCCCGGACTCAGAGCGCGCGAGAGCCGAGATTGCGCCTGCGGCCTCTCCACGGCTCCAGGTGGGATCTTGCACCTCCAGGCAGCACTCCAGCCCCTCGCCTAGCCTTCCTCGGGGCCCGCTGTCCTTACCGTGTAATAGCCAAAAGAGAGGGTGATGACAGTAGCCCAGAACAGACTGACCCTCTGGAAGTAGGCCTCATCTCCTGTTGCCTTCCCCATCGCTGCAGCGCACATCATGGGATGCCTGGCAGGTCACCGGCAGCGCGCGGGGAGATAAAGGCATGGCTGGGGCGGGACCATGGCAAAAGCTCCTCCCTTCTCTCTCCTAGGGAGGAGGGTCTGTGGGCTTGAAACTTGGAAACAGTCCCCACCCACTCTGGCCTGGTGGGCTGGTCATCATCTTGCAGGGGAGACCACTCTCCCCACCCCCCGTTCTCTGACTTTCCCGAGCTTAAGATAATGGTGTTGGAATAGATGGTGCGTTATGCTTCTGATAACTATGGGTCTAGTTTTTTTTTTTTTTTTACTTTTAATTTTGTATTGGGGTGTATATAGCTAGTAACAATGTTGTGATACTTTCAGGTGCTCTCTAAGTCTGTGAGTCTCATTCTGTTTTGTAAGTTCATTTGTATCATTTCTTTTTAGATTCCACATATAAGTGATGTCCAGTGATATTTCTCCCTCTCTGACTTACTTTACTCAGTATGACAATCTGTAAGTCCATCTAAGTTGCTGCAAGTGGCATTATTTCATTCTTTTTAATGACTGACATTCCACTGTATATATATGTACATCTTCATCCTTCCTCTGTCAATGGACATTTAGATTGCTTCCATGTCTTGGCTATTGCAAATGGTGCTGCAGTGAACACTGGGGTATGTGTATCCTTTTGGATCCTGTTTTTCTCCAGATACATGCCAGAGTGGGGTTGAATCATATAGTAACTCTAGTTGTAGATTTTTTTAAGGAACCTCCATACTGTTCTTCATAGTGGCTGTACCAGTTTACATCCCCTCCAACATTGTGGGAGGATTCCCTTCTCTCCACACCCTCACCAGCATTTATTGTTTGTGGATTTTTGATGATTGCCATTCTGGCTGGTGTGAGGTGATATCTCATTGTAGTTTTGATTTTCATTTCTCTAATAATTAGCCATGTTGAACATTTTTTCATGTGCCTCTTGGCCAACTGTATTTCTTATTTGGAGAAATGTCTATTTAGGTCTTCTGTCTGCTGTTAAGCATCGTGAGCTGTTTGTAAATTTTGGAGACTAATCCCCTGTTGGTCACATCATTTGCAAATATTTTCTCCCAATCTGTAGGTTGTCTTTTCATTTTGTTTATTGCTTTCTTTGTTATGCAGAAGTTTTTCAGTAGGTTGCATTTGTTTGTTTTTATTTCCATTATTCAAGGAGATGGATTGAGAAAGATATTGCTGCAATTTGTGTCAGAGTGTTTTGCCTGTGTTTTCCTTTAGAAGTATTACAGTGTCTGGTCTCACATTTAGGTCTTTAATCCATTTTGAGTTTATTTTTGTGTATGGTGTTCAAGAATGATCTATATTTTTTTACATGTAATTACCAGTTTTCTCAGCACCATTTGTTGAAGAGACTGTCTTTCCAATGTTGCGTGATCTTGCCTCTTTTGTTACCATAGGTGCATGGGTTTATTTCTGGGCTCTGTATCCTATTCACTATGGGGCTAATTTTTGAACTTAAGCTCTACTGTGCTCTGTGGGAAATGTAAAAAGTTAATAATAAATAGAAACCATGATTAAATAGACTTGGGATACTGACAGGGGGCACTCTCACATCTTGTGAGTCTAGCAGAGGCTGATAGGAAGACCAATCTTCTTTCCTGGCAAGGACTCAGCCAAAGAAAACCCATGGATTCTGTTTTATACAGCCTTCCCAACGTCCTTTTCTTCTTAAAAGTGTTCTTCCCTTTGGTGGGGCGGCAGGAGCTTGTGTTGTTGTTCACGTGATTGCAGACCCCAAATTGTAATTCTCTGCTGATCCTGGAATAAATCTCTTTCCTGGAGAAATATACGGCAGTCTAATTTGTTTTGGGTCAACAGAAATAATGCCCTTCCTCTTCATTACTAAAGATGTATGGATCCATATGGCACAGCACTTATGAGCAATGTTGGTAGACAGATAGAAAGTGAAAATGAAAAGG
Organism: Aepyceros melampus; assembly: GCA_006408695.1. Classification (NCBI taxonomy): domain Eukaryota; kingdom Metazoa; phylum Chordata; class Mammalia; order Artiodactyla; family Bovidae; genus Aepyceros; species Aepyceros melampus. The sequence continues at coordinate 93,599 of SJXQ01004456.1, forward strand.
TAGCTTAGTTGTGTCGAACTCTTTGCAACCCCATGGACTATATAGCTCATGGAATTCTCTAGGCCAGAATCCTGGAGTGGGTAGCTCTTCCCTAGAATCCTGGAGTGGATAGCTGTTTCCTTCTCTAGGGGATCTTCCCAAGCCAGGGATTGAACCCAGGTCTCCTGCATTGCAGGCAGATGTTTTACCAGCTGAGTCACCAGGGAAGCCTAAGAATATTGGAGTGGGTAGCCTATCCCTTTTCCAGCGGATCTTCCTGACCCTGGAATCGAACTGGGATCTCCTGCATTGCAGTCGAATTCTTTACTAGCTGAGCTACCAGGGAAACAGTTTAAGTCCTAGCTCTGCTATTAACATTTTGCGTAAGCTTGTTTTTCAGCCACTACGTCATGTACAACTCTTTGCGACCCCATGGACTGCAGTGAGGAGCAAACAGACAGAACAGGCTCCATCTTGAAAGCAAGACTCCATCTTGGGCTGGACTATGGACTTTGAGCTATATGCCCAGATCTATGGAAACGGCATACCAACTGGATATCCAGACCCCCCACCCCCCCAGCCGATGGAACAGCCCCAGAGCTCGTACCTAGACTCTCCGTTGCCTAAAAGAATACTCTAATTATCTGTGTAACCGAATAGAATCATAAATTCTATTATTCTTATTGGGGTATGACCACAGGCCTATTGATAATTGTCCACTGTTAACTACCTAGGCTTAAGGCATATGAATCACAGGTTAACTTTGATTGTATCTTTCTTTTCCTTTGTTCAGGCTAGTTTCAGGGAATGTGGAGAGGTGGGTTTGGGCACATACACTTAGGGTATTTAAGGTTTTCATAAAAACTGGTTGAGGTCTTTGGCTAAGAGGAGACTCTGCCTTGGGCCTGCCGGTGTAATAAATTGCACTCCACTATCTGCATTGTCCTTTTGAGTGAGTTTGTTTCCTGAAATGCATGGCTACAACAGCAGCATGCCAGGCTTCCCTGTCATTCACTATCTCCTGGAATTTGCTCAAACTCGTGTCCATTGAGGTGGCGATGCCATCCAACCATTTCATTCTCTGTTGCCCCCCTTCTCCTCCTGCTCTCAGTCATTGCCAGCATCAGGGTCTTTTCTAAGCTGAGACTATTATCTAACCCATTTATGCCTTAGTTTCTTTATCTGTGAAGTAGGGACATATTGGTTCCTACCTCAGAGATGTGGATGAATTAAATATCAAAACTTGTAATAAAAGCACTGTAAAACAAAATGTTACCCATCATCCAGCTCTACAAGGATGACTGCAATTGCTGACCTAAAAGGAATTGAAGAAGAAGAACATGATGATCCATTTAGTGCTTTGAGGAAACAGGCAAAACAGTCCATTAGATAATCAGAAATATTTCTGGGAGAAAACCTTTGACTGTGTGGATCACAATACACTGTGGAAAATTCTGAAAGAGATAGATACCAGACCACCTGACCTGCCTCTTGAGAAACCTGTATGCTGGTAAGGAAGCAACAGTTAGAACAGGACATGGAACAACAGACTGGTTCCAAATAGGAAAAGGAGTACATCAAGGCTGTATATCGTCACCTGGCTTATTTAGAGAAATGCTGGGCTGGATAAAGTACAAGCTGGAATCAAGATTGCCGGGAGAAATATCAATAACCTCAGATATGCAGATGACACCACCCTTATGGCAGAAAGTAAAGACGAACTAAAGAGCCTCTTGATGAAAGTGAAAGAGGAGAGTAAAAGAGTGGGCTTAAAGCTCAACATTCAGAAAACTAAGATCATGGCATCTGGTCCCATCACTTCATGGAAAATAGATGGGGAAACAGTGGCTGACTTTATTTGAGGGGGCTCAAAAATCACTGCAGATGGTGATTGCAGCCATGAAATTGAAAGATGCTTACTCCTTGGAAGAAAAGTTATGACCAACGTAGACAGCATATTAAAAAGCAGAGACATTACTTTGCCAACAAAGGTCTGTCTAGTCAAGGCTATGGTTTTTCCAGTGGTTATGTATGGATGTGAGCGTTGGACTATAAAGAAAGCTGAGTACCAAAGAATTGATGCTTTTGAACTGTGGTGTTGGAGAAGACTCTTGAGAGTCCCTTGGACTACAGGGAGATTCAACCAGTCCATCCTAAAGGAGATCAGTCCTGGGTGTTCATTGGAAGGACTGATACTGAGACTGAAACTCCAATACTTTGGCCACCTCATGTGAAGAGCTGACTCATTTGAAAAGACCCTAGATGTCCATCAGCAGATGAGTGGATAAGAAAGCTGTGGTACATATACACAATGGAGTATTACTCAGCCATTAAAAAGAATACATTTGAATCAGTACTAATGAGGCAGATGAAACTGGAGCCTATTATACAGAGTGAAGTAAGCCAGAAAGAAAAACACCAATACAGTATACTAATGTATATATATACACAATTTAGAAAGATGGTAATGATAACCCTGTATGCGAGACGCAAAAGAGACAATAGATGTATAGAACAGTCTTTTGGACTGTGTGGGAGAGGGCGAGGGTGGGATGATTTGGGAGAATGGCATTGAAATATGTATAATATCATATAAGAAATGAATTGCCAGTCCAGGTTCGATGCAGGATACAGGATGCAAATGGGTTTGGGTGGACTCCGGGAGTTGGTGATGGACAGGGAGGCCTGGCATCCTGCAGTTCATAGGGTCGCAAAGAGTTGGACACGACAGCGACTGAACTGAACGGGAAAGAAAAATTATGAATTTGAATTCTTGCATCTTCACATACTTAAAAAAACATTACAATCATTAACTGAGATATCTGTTCCTTTTGACTATCAGTAACCTTCTACTGGGATGTATGCTTAATTGCATGTATTCTTTAGCTGAAATCATGTGTGCTGGCCTCTTCCCCAACCTCCTCAGAGCTATCTGAAAGGTTGTCTCTTGGGCTATAGTCCTCAGTAAAACACTAAATAAACTCAACTCATGGCTCTTACATTGTGCATCTTTCAGTCAATAGCTCTCACAAAAGTGTCTGGCCCATAGTACTTTATAGGCTTCCTAGGTGGTGCAGTGGTAAAGAATTCACCTGCCAATGCAGGAGATGCAAGAGACGTGGGTCTGATCCCTGGGACCTGGATCCAGGATTCCCTGGAGCACGAAATGGCAAAACACTCCAGAATCCTTGCCTGGAAAATTCCAAGGACAGAGGAGCCTGGTGGGGCTACAGTCCATGGGGTTGCAAAGAGTCAGATATGGCTGAGCAGACACATGCAGAGTGTTTTATGAGTTACTAGTATTACTGACCCTTCGGCATGTGTGCCAGGCCCTTGTGCTAAGTGCTGTGCCATCAGTGTGAAGTGACAGATCAAACCAAGAAGTGTTCTGCTTAGACTCAGGAGAGAAAGATGGTTTCACCTGGGCTTTGAAAGCTTTTGTGGGGGCTTCCCTGGTGACTCAGTGGTAAAGAATCTGCCTGCCAATGCAGACATTGTATTTTAAAGACAAGAGTCCACTATTATCCACAGAATCAATCCTCACCAAGACTCCCCTATTTACATTAATAGTATCATCCTTCCTGCAGATACCCAGACTCTTTCACTTGGCTGCCTTCATATCTAGTCATCTGTCAAGAGTTCTGTTGATTTAGTAACATAATCCTTCTGGATTACACTGAAGCTGAGTCCTTCTAAAACCAAATTTCTTTACTGAATTTATGATTTTTAAAAATTTAAATGTTTATTGAACTATAGTTAATGTACAGTGTTGTATTAGTTTCAAGTGTACAGCAAAGTGATTCATATATATATCTACCTGAATATATATTATATATTTACATATATATTCTTTCTTAGATTCCTTTCCATTATTACAAGATACTGAACATATGGAGGCTGAACAACACGCTGCTGAATAACCAACAAATCACAGAAGAAATCAAAAAAGAAATCAAAATATGCACAGAAATGAATGAAAATGAAAACAACACAAAACTTGTGGGACACTGTACAAGCAGTGCTAAGGGGAAAGTTCGTAGCAATAAGGGCATACCTCAAGAAATAAGGCAAAAGTCAAATAAATAACCAAACTCTACACCTAAAGGAACTAGAAAAGCAAGAAATGAAGAACCCCAAGGTTAGTAGAAGGAAAGAAATCTTAGCAATTAGGGCAGAAATAAATGCAAAAGAAACAAAAGAGACTATAGCAAAAATCAACAAAGCCAAAAGCTGGTTCTTTGAAAGGATAAATAAAATTGACAAGCCATTAGCCAGACTCATCAAGAAACAAAGAGAGCAAAATCAAATCAATAAAATCAGAAGTGAAAATAGAGAGATCACAACAGACAACACAGAAATACAAAGGATCATAAGAGACTACTATCAGCAATTATATGCCAATAAAATGGACAATTTGGAAGAAATGGACAAATTCTTAGAAAAGTACAACTTTCCAAAACTGAACCAGGAAGAAACAGAAAATCTTAACAGACCCATCACAAGCACGGAAATTGACTGTAATCAGAAATCTAGCAAACAAAAGCCCAGGTCCAGATGGCTNAATAAAATGGACAACGTGGAAGAAATGGACAAATTCTTAGAAAAGTACAACTTTCCAAAACTGAACCAGGAAGAAACAGAAAATCTTAACAGACCCATCACAAGCACGGAAATTGACTGTAATCAGAAATCTAGCAAACAAAAGCCCAGGTCCAGATGGCTACACAGCTGAATTCTACCAAAACTTTAGAAAAGAGCTAACACCTATCCTACTCAAACTCTTCCAGAAAATTGCAGAGGAAGGTAAACTTCCAAACTCATTCTATGAGGCCACCATCACCCTAATACCAAAACCTAAGATGCCACAAAAAAAGAAAACTACAGGTCAATATCACTGATGAGCATACATGCAAAAATCCTTCTTAACAAAATTCTAGCAATCAGAATCCAATAACACGTTAAAAAGATCATAGATCATGACCAAGTGGGGTTTATCCCAGGGATGCAAGGATTCTTCAATATCCACAAATCAATCAATGTAATACACCATGTTAACAAGTTGAAAAATAAAGGCTATATGATCATCTCAATAGATGTAGAGAAAACCTTTGACAAAAGTCAACATCCACTTATGATATAAAAAAAAAAAAAACCCAGAAAGCAGGAATAGAAGGAACATACCTCAGCATAAGATATACATGACAAACCCACAGCAAATATTATCCTCAATGGTGAAAAATTGAAAGCATTTCCCCTAAAGTCGGGAACAAGACAAAGGTGCCCACTCTCACCACTACTATTCAACATAGTTTTGGAAGTTTTGGCCACAGCAATCAGAGCAGAAAAAGAAATAAAAGGAATCCAGATTGGAAAAGAAGAAGTAAAACTCTCACTGTTTGCAGATGACATGATCCTCTACATAGAAAACCCTAAAGACTCCACCAGAAAATTACTAGAGCTAATCAATGAATATAATAAAGTTGCAGGATATAAAATCAACACACAGAAATCCCTTGCATTCGTATACACTAATAATGAGAAAATAAGAGAAGTTAAGGAAACAATTCCATTCACCATTGCAACAAAAAGAATAAAATACTTAGGAATATATCTACCTAAAGAAACAAAGACCTATATATAGAAAACTATAAAACACTGGTGACAGAAATCAAAAAGGACACTAATAGATGGAGAAATATGCCGTGTTCATGGATCAGAAGAATCAATATAGTGAAAATGAGTATGCTACCCAAAGCAGTCTATAGATTCAATGCAATCCCTATCAAGCTACCAACAGTAATTTTCAGAGCTAGAACAAATAATTTCACAATTTGTATGGAAATACAAAAAACCTCGAATAGCCAAATCAATCTTGAGAAAGAAGAATGGAACTGGAGGAATCAACCTGCCTGACTTCAGGCTCTACTACAAAGCCACAGTCATCAAGACAGTATTGTACTGGAACAAAGACAGAAATATAGATTAGTGGAACAAAATAGAAAGCCCGAGATAAATCCTCGCACCTATGGACTTCTTATCTTCGACAAAGGAGGCAAGAATATACAATGGAGAGAAGACAATCTCTTTAACAAGTGGTGCCGGGAAAACTGATCAACCACTTGTAAAAGAATGAAACTAGAACACTTTCTAACACCATACACAAAAATAAACTCAAGATGGATTAAAGATCTAAACGTAAGACCAGAAACTCTAACACTCCTAGAGGATAACATAGACAAAACACTCTCCAACATAAATCACAGCAGGATCCTCTATGACCCACCTCCCAGAATATTGGAAATAAAAGCAAAAATAAACAAATGGGACCTAATTAAAATTAAACACTTCTGCACAGCAAAGGAAACTATAAGCAAGGTGAAAAGACAGCCTTCAGAATGGGAGAAAGTGAAAGTGAAGTTGCTCAGTCATGTCTGACTCTCTGTGACCCCATGGACTGTAGCCTACCAGGCTCCTCTGTCCATGCAATTTTCCAGGCAATAGTACTGGAGTGGATTGCCATTTCCTTCTCCAAGGTATCTTCTCAACCCAGGGATTGAACCCCAGTCTCCCACATTGTAGAAAGCTGCTTTACTGTCTGAGCCACCAGGGAAGTTCAGAATGGGAGAAAATAATAGCAAATGAAGCAACTGACAAACAACTAATCTCAAAAATATACAAGCAACTCCTGCAGCTCAATCCCAGAAAAATAAACAACCCAATCAAAAAATGGACCAAGAACTAAACAGACATTTCTCCAAAGAAGACATACAGATGGGTAACAAATACATGAAAAGATGCTCAACATCACTCATTTTCAGAGAAAAGCAAATCAAAACCACAATGAGGTACCATTTCACACCAGTCAGAATGGCTGCGATCCAAAAGTCTACAAGCAATAAATGCTGGAGAGGGTGTGGAGAAAAGGGAACCCTCTTACACTCTTGGCGGGAATGCAAACTATTACAGCCACTATGGAGAACAGTGTGGAGATTCCTTAAAAAACTGGAAATAGAACTGCCTTATGACCCAGCAATCCCACTGCTGGGCATACACACTGAGTAAACCAGAATTGAAAGAGACACGTGTAACCCAGTGCTCATCGCAGCACTGTTTATAATAGCCAGGGCATGGAAGCAACCTAGATGTCCATCAGCAGATGAATGGCTAAGAGAGCAGTGGTACATATACACAATGGAGTATTACTCAGCCATTAAAAAGAATACATTTGAATCAGTTCTGATGAGGTGGATGAAACTGGAGCCTATTATACAGAGTGAAGTAAGCCAGAAAGAAAAACACCAATACATTATACTAATGCATATATATGGAATTTAGAAAGATGGTAATGATACCCCTGTATGCAAGATAGCAAAAGAGACACAGATGTATAGAACAGTCTTTTCAACTCTGCGGGAGAGGGCAAGGGTGGGATGATTTGGGAGAATGGCATTGAAAAGTATAATATCATATAAGAAATGAATCACCAGTCCAGCTTCAATGCAGGATCCTTGGGGCTGGTGCACTGGGATGACCCAGAGGGATGGTATGGGGAGAGAGGAGGGAGAGAGGTTCAGGATGGGGAACACATGTATACCCATGGCGGATTCATGTTGATGTATGGCAAAACGCATACAATATTGTAAAGCAATTAGCCTCCAATTAAAATTCCCTGTATGCAAGATAGCAAAAGAGACACAGATGTATAGAACAGTCTTTTCAACTCTGCGGGAGAGGGCAAGGGTGGGATGATTTGGGAGAATGGCATTGAAAAGTATAATATCATATAAGAAATGAATCACCAGTCCAGCTTCAATGCAGGATCCTTGGGGCTGGTGCACTGGGATGACCCAGAGGGATGGTATGGGGAGAGAGGAGGGAGAGAGGTTCAGGATGGGGAACACATGTATACCCATGGCGGATTCATGTTGATGTATGGCAAAACGCATACAATATTGTAAAGCAATTAGCCTCCAATTAAAATTAATAAATATATATCAAAAAAGAGAGAAAGAAATGTCCTTATGACATCAAATTAAATGGATGAAGGAGGCAGAAGTATCTAGTAGGGCATAGTGAAACTCTGGGGGAACTGGGATGTGTTTGTCCTTTCCAAAAAAAATCTTCAAATTCAACTAATGGTGAAGATTGATGATGGTGGGGATTTTGATGATTAGATTTTTGTGGGATATGGGGGCTATAGGACACTGATTTTTTTATGTGCTTGTAAAGTGGTTAATTTAGAGTTGCGTACATGTTAAGTTGCTTTAGGTGTGTCCAACTCCTTGCCCCTGTGGACTGTAGCCTGCCAGGCTCCTCTGTCCTTGGGATTCTCCACACAAGAGTACTGGAGTGGGTGGCCACGCCCTCCTCCAGGGGATCTTCCTGACCCGCGGATTGAACACGTGTCTCTTACACATGCGTGCATTGGCCTGCGGGTTCTTTACCACCAGTGCCACCTGGGAAGCCCAGTTTAGAGGTAGCATAAGGCAAAAATTCAATAAATGTTAGCTGTTGTTTTTCTTTTGTTCAGTGAACCAAGTGCTCCTATATGAGAGAAAGAAGCAAGAAAATGAGAAATACAGAATTGAGAAATACAGTTCATTCAATGGGCAGTTTACTGAAATCATCTCAACAAAACCCAGTGTGCTCAAAGCCAACCTGCTGAATCATCAGTTTGCCAAATTCACCAAATGTATGATGCTTTAATGCTTCAATAGGGATATTAGATAGCTCTGTCAGAGTTTGTTTCAGTTCAGTTCAGTTCAGTCGCTCAGTCGTGTCTGACTCTCTGCGACCCCATGAACTGCAGCACTCTAGGCCTCCCTGTCCATCACCAACTCCTGGAGTTCACTCAGACTCACGTCCATCCAGTCAGTGATGCCATCCAGTCATCTCATCCTCTGTGGTCCCCTTCTCCTCCTGCCCCCAATCCCTTCTAGCATCAGAGGCTTTTCCAATGAGTCAACTCTTCGCCTGAGGTGGCCAAAGTACTGGAGTTTCAGCTTTAGCATCAGTTTGTTTACTTTTGGTCAAAGAGTAACTTTTCTGTTTATACTTTTTTTTTTTAATCTTTTATTTTATTTTATTTTTTTAAATTAATTTTTATTTTTTAGTTTGTTTTGCTTTACACGTTTATACTATTTTGTAAGTCTTTTAATATGGCATTTCTTGTTTGTTAACTTTTAGAATTTTTAAGGATTTTGAAGCTAGTTTCTCAGATAGTACATTGTATCTGTTACGATTAGATATGGCCCTCACAAATTCAGATGTAGACTTCCAGGGCTGGTTAGGAGGCTCCCTTGGGGCCTTTAGCCTGTTCTCAGTTGACTCCAATAGGCTTGTGACCTTGTGGTTAACCCTTCTAGGCAGCCTCATGTCTGTGTGAAAAATTTTACTCCTTTCTGTGGAATACTGCTGAACGTGGTATAAAGTTTGATAGAGGTCAACTTTGATCATGAATAACCAATATTTCAAATAGAATAAGTGATGAGAGAAATTGAAATTGCCTAAAAATTTCCCTTTGAATACATATACTGAGAAAGAGGAAAAAAGTATCATCTGGAGGCAAATGCAACATCTCTGTAAAAATAAAAACGAAAAAAAGAGACCCAAATTTGGATATAACAAACCCAATAGTAGGTCTCAGTAGTATTTATTGAATAAATTAATGAATGCAGTGTTCTGTTTCAAAACTCCATGTACAAGGAAAAATGTTAAGGTTTTGAAGTAGGCAAACTGGGGACTAACCATATTTTGGGCATTTAATTTTACCCTGGGATTTCTTTGGGAGGAATGATGCTAAAACTGAAGCTCCAGTACTTTGGCCACCTCAGGCGAAGAGTTGACTCATTGGAAAAGACCCTGATGCTGGGAGGGATTGGGGGCAGGAGGAGAATGGGAGGACCGAGGATGAGATGGCTGGATGGCATCATGGACTCAATGGACGTGAGTCTGAGTGAACTCTGGGAGTTGGTGATGGACAGGGAGGCCTGGCGTGCTGCAATTCATGGAGTTGCAGAGTCGGACACGACTGAGCGACTGAACTGAACTGAACTGAATTTTAACTTTTCACATCTCAAAAACAATGGAGAAAATGAGTAAAACAATACTTTAGCTCCCCAAAGTAGAGGAAATCCCCAAATTTGGAGTGTAGTGGGGGGTGAGGTGTGCACCCTGGAGAAAAGCACTTGAGGGAAACAAAACTGCAGAGCAGCACATTCGTAAACTCACCTGTTGTTAATGCTGCCTTTCTCCTTTTCTTCTTCACCAGATGATCATTTTAGTCAAATTGGCATGTTAATCAATTTGCCTTTGGTGATTTTCTTCTGAAGTCACCTGGAACTTTTCTTCATAGCACCTGAGGCACATGTATAGGCAAGGAGGGCAGTGGGTATCTCAGTGCCTGGAAGTGGCTCAGCCTGGTTGGAGCTGAGAGTTTGCGGGATGCCACGGAGTCATGGCCAGGTCATGAAACCTCCTCTTAGTCATTCTAGAAAGTTCTGACTTTTCCTTGAACATGATCATTGGGAGGTAAGGACTCTTAAAAGTTCAACCTAAATGTTGGTTTTCTGAGAGCAGAGACTATTCGTGCTGGGCTCAGCTTTTACACACAACCTGCTGTGTGTTGAGCTCCTACTGTTATGAGGCATTGTTTTAGAAATAAAAAGTCTCAGTAGGTGTCCCTTGAAGCCAAAGTTAAATTAGAGCATTTGAAGTAAGAGAGTTTAAGAATAATGAAAAAAATTGGCCAACATTTGATGACTTAGATGGTGGTGGTGGTTCAGTCTCAGTCGTGAACAACTCTTGGGATCCCATGGATTGTAGCCTTCCAGGATCCTCTCTCCACTCAGGCAGGGAGACTAACCATCAGCTTGGGTGCTCAAGGGTCTAATGTGTTGGTTTTTGCCAGCAACTTCTGAAAAGTGGAGTGAGAAGAGAGGCAGGACTGACTGGAGTTGGTGGGGGGGAATGTAAAGCAAGGAAGTGAAGGCGTCTGGTAAAACTAGTTTTTGGAAGCAGGTTTATGGAGGAGGCACAGGAAACATTGCCACTGAGTGTGAATTCCAGGTACTGAGAGAAAAATAAAACAAAAATTTGATCTGAACTTTAAATTATTTGGGGGGAAAAGCCAGAGAAATCAGGTTAGGTCCAACCTTATTTTGGTTTGCTCTGCTCTTCGGGTCTCCAAACTTCTTCAGTCCTTTCAGTTCCCCAAATCTCTTCAACTACCTCAAAGCCCCTAGTACCACCCAAATGGACTGGTTGGGTGGGCTATCAATGCCTGTGACTGCAAACAAACAGCATAGGACCCCACTATAGTCATAATCACTAATCTGACCTCCCAGGATTTCATCTGCCCATCAAGTCTATTCCTTGTGCTTCTTTTTCATTTTGGAAAAGATTATTTTGGATTATTATTATTTTGGAATCAAATCAGAAACATAGGCTTGGAATAAAATCAGAAACATAGACTCTCCCTCCACCTGCATCTTAGGTATTAACTTGCTTAATTAAAAACAAAACAAAACCTTAGTTTTATCAGTCTTGTGTTCCTCTAGGAAATTTCCTTTTCTCAGAGTTGATGGGTAGAAATGCTATATATCTGCATAGGACCACTACAAGATTTAAGTAAAGTAATGTGTGAAAGGTCTATTCTTTGGGTTTGCCACATAAATTTGTAGCCATTATTTAAATAGAAAGGGAGACATGTGAATCCTTCTGAATTCAGATGAATTAATCTGAAATAGCTATGAGCATGTTTGTTTTACATGCCTAGGGTATAAAATAACCTTCTCCCACACATTTGGAAAGAAAACCCCAAAAGTTTGCAATTTCTTCATCTGTAAAATGAAGGGTTTGGTTATCTCAAAGCATTATTTTAAGAATAAGATGAATTAGTAAATAATGTAGTGTCTATAGTGAAATGAAAGTGAAGGTTGCTCAGTGGTGTCTGACTCTTTGCAACCCCATGGACTAGATGGAATTCTCCAGGCCAGAATACTGAAGTGGGTAGCCTTTCCCTTCTCCAGGGGCTCTTCCCAACCCAGGGATCAAACCCAGGTCTCCCGCATTGCAGGCAGATTCTTTACCAGCTGAGCCACAAGGGAAGTGTCTATAAACCTTATTCAATATTGGTTTCTGGCCTTTTGGGCTTTCAATCTGAGTATTGCTTAGTCAGTGATGTATCAGGCAATATGGATCATCTGTGAGCCTGACAAAACTTCTGTTCTCACATGGCCTGTAGTCTATAACATAATAGGGTGCTAGAGACAAGTGTGAGGTCAGAGGTCACACTAACTTGGTCAGAGGCTCACTTTGCTTAAATATGTCTTTACCTCCAGTGTTCTCAAATCTAAATGAGGATAAAATAGTGCCTACTTTTAAAAGGTGTTATTGGGATTAAGTAAGAAAATTAGATTCAGTTGGTTCTTAATGAATAGAAACAGAGTTTTCCCTAAAGAGATTGAGAAGTGTATGTGGGATGGAGCCACGTCTGGGGCTGCGTCTCAGGTTCACCAATGTTGCGCACCTCAGGAGTCCGTTGGTGTTGCTCACACTTTTTCACCCCAAAAGACCCTGGATTGGAGATTCAATATGAGTTCCAGTGGTGAGTTTCTTTGATAGGAGGCAGCCTGCCTTGTGTGCTAGTGTTTTGCAGCAGTCTGAGCTTCCATCTTTTAAACATGTAGATTTTTTTAAAAGATGGGACAGCTCGTGTCACGGGTGTAACTGTGGTTTTGTTCAGTGGAGTTTCGCAGGTGGACTTTCTGTGAGGCTGGGGGATTTAAAGATGAGCTTTTGGTTAGAGTTGAAAGGGGTTTCTTGTCAACTATAGCTCAGTAAAACTGGGAAAAAGAGAAAGCAGAATAAACATATTTAACAATATGGAACTGGTTAAAAAATATTTCTATATTTTAGAGATGTATGGAAGTATTTTTGAGTGAAATATGTCTGAGATTCACTTTAGAATAATGGGTGGGGCAGTTGTTGAGATGAATGGAATGGAATGGGTGGATGATGAGAAATTGCCAAATGTTGCTGTATATCAGGTTTGAGTGCCAGGGTCATCAGGCTAATTATTTTCATCTTGTCTCTTTCATGTAGTTTAAAAATTAACAGAATAAAAAGGTGGCTTTGTTTGTTTGTTTAAAACTTTCCAGAACCGAAAGAGCTATCATGGAAGAATTGAAGTGACTTTTGGATTTTTTTTTTTCTCAGTTCACAAATGATTTTATATTCTGTGAAGTTTAGAAATAATTTGGAGCTTTTCAAACCTGGGAGATGGCAGAGACTTGATCCTGCTGGATCTCTCCATATCAACTTAGTAAAGCAGAAAAAGACCCAGGCCTCCTTGACTTGCTCTGAAACAATCCTTGAGTAATTGACAAAGATTAAACATTGCTTAATGGGAAAAATCAGCCTGGAATCCCCAAATTCAGACTTCCTCATGAAGAGTAAACAGAGATTTGGAGTCTCTCATTCTGCAGTGAGGGGATTGCCCAGTGAGAATAGCTTCAGTACAGTTGCTCAGTCATGGCCAATTTTGCGACCCCATGGACTGTATCATGCTAGGCTTCCCTGTCCATCACCAACTCCTGGAGCTTGCTCAAACTCATGTCCATCAAGTTGGTGATGCCATCCAACCAGCTCATCCTCTGTCAACCTCTTCTCCTCCTGCCTTCAATCTTTTGATCCCTTCAGTCCCTTCAATCAGGGTTTTTTTCCAGTAGTCAGTTCTTCCCATCAGGTAGCCAAAGTATTGGAGTTTCAGCATCAGTCCTTCCAATGAGTGTTCAGGACTGAGAATGGCTTATAGCCTCTAATTCTACTCAGACACTTCAACTTGCTGCAGTATGAAGATTAGTTACTATATGAAAAAAAATATCCAGACAGTGGTCAAAAAATTTCTTGAACACAAATAATGGTAATTTCCTTCCCATTCCCCATAAATGTTTCCTCAATGAAGACTTAGGAAATGAGGATAGTGTGGCGTGATCTCTGCACAAACCCAAGTTTAATTAACCCTCGGGTTTGTGCAGAGATGTTGCAGGAAATGTTTTAAATCTCATCTGGGTTGAGCCCAATTCCACAATCAACAGAAAGGGTGAGAAGATAATTATGGAAAGAAGCCCCAGTTTTCTAAACTCTGTCTCCCTGGGACAAAACTTTTCTGTCTTCTTGTGACCATAAGCATGTTCTTTCACCCCTGGGAGACAGACTGCCATAAATTATTTGCTCTGAATGTCGTAAGTCCTATGTAGGGTGGTAGTTATAATTTACCTCTTTAATCCAGGGACGTGTAACAGAAGATGGAAGACAGTAAGTGCCCTGCCCAAGGACATGAGCAGAAAGAGACAGAGCCTGGAGTTCAAACCTAAGCTTCAGGCCAGATGGGCAGTGCTCTGCGCTGTACCTCCCAGAGCCTGAGCGGAGGAAGGAGGCCAGTTCCCCCTTACTTCAATATAATATCTTTAGTTCATATATTCTTAAGTTGCTTGAGAATCCTGCACTAACATTGTCTTCATGTGTATGTTTTTGACAAATCCAATATTCTGTATAATTCCTTTGTTCTTATAAATTATTTCTTTTTTCCTGGAGGTACTGAGGACTTTTATCTTTACAGTCTAATAGTTTTAGTAGGGTATGTCTTGGTGTTAATCATCCTGAGTTAATTTTTTCCAGTACCCTGGATTCATTCAGTGTCTTGATTCAGGCCTTCTATTTCTGGAATGTTTTCTTGGGTTCCTTTTCATGGTAAAATGCATAACAGAATTTACCATTATAACCATTAAATGTGCAGTTCAGTGGCATTAAGTATGTTCACATTGATGTGTTACCATCATCACCATCCACCTACAGAGCTCTTCTCTTGAAAAACTGAACTTTATATTATTCAGTAAACAACAATTCCTCATTCTCCTCTCCTCTCAGTTCCTGGCAGTCGGCATTCTACTTTGTCTCTAAAAATCTGACCACTCTAGATACCCCATTTAAGTTGAATCAAAACATATTTTCTTTTTGTGACTGGCTTATTTCACTTAGCATAATGTCCTCAAGGTTCGTCCGTGTTGTAGCATATGTTAGAATATTTTCTTTTTAAGGCTGGATAATACTTCATTTTATGTGTATACCACATTGTTTGCCCATTCATCTGTTAATGGATGGTTGGTTTGCTTCCATCTGTTGGCTGCTGTGAATAGTGCAGCTATGCACATAGGTGTACAAATTTCTGTTCATATGCCCAAAGTGGGATTGCAAAGTCATACGGTAATTCTGTTTTTAATTTTTCAGAAATTGCCATGTTGTTTTTCATAGTGGCTGCAACTTTTTTAGAGTTCCAATGATAGTTCACACAATTTCTGGTTTATCCATCTCCTTGCCGACACTACAGTTATTTTGTTTTATATTTTTTTGATAGTAGCCATCCTAAAATTGCAAGGTGATATCTCAAGATGATTTTGATTTGCATTTCCTTAATGCTTAGTAATATTAAACATTGTTTCCTGTGCTTAATAAACATTTGTCTGTCTTTTTTGGAGAAATATTTATTTAAGTCCTTTGCCCACTTGAAAAATCAGTTTGTTTTAATGTTGAGTTGTAGGAGCTTTATATATTCTGAATATTAATTGCTTATCAGATATGCAGATATTTTCTCCCATTCCTTAGATTGTCTTTTCAATCTGATTGTTTTTTGATGCACAGTTTTAAATTTTGCTGTAGTCCAACTTCTTTTTCTCTTGTTGCTGGTGCTTTTGGTGTCATGTCTAAGAAACATTGCCAAATCTGATGTCATGAGGATTTTGTCATTTTTCTCCTAGAAATTTTATAGTTCTTACATTTACTTCTTGGATTTGTTTTCTGAGTTGGTTTTTGTATATGACGTGTCTAACTTCTGTCATGTGTATGGGGATATCCAGCTTTCCCAGCACAATTTACTGAGAAGACTAATCTTTCCCCATTGAATGGTCTTGGTTCCCTTGCCAAAAATCATGTGAACATATATGGAGGGTCTATTCTGTTCCAGTGTCTATCTGTGTTTATGCCAATACCATAATGTTCAATACTGTAGCTTTGTAATTTTGACATCAGAAAGTGTAAGATACATCTAAGTTCTTCCTTTTCAAGACTGTTTTGGCTACTTAGGGTTCCTTGAGATTCCAAGTGAATTTTTCTTTATCTGTAAAAAAAAAAAATGCCATTGGGATTTTAGTAGGGATTGTATTCACTCTGTAGATCACTTTGGATAGTATGGACATCCTACCAGTATTTAGTCTTCCAACCCACAAACACATGTATATTTCTATTTGTGCCTTCTTTGATTTCCTTCAGCAACATTTTGTAATTTTCAATGTATACCTCCTTAGTTAGGTCTATTCATAATTTATTCTTTTGATGCTATTGGAAATGAGATTTTAAAAGATTTCCTTTTTGAGCTGTTCATTGTTAGTGCATAAAAATACAACTGGTTTTTGTGCATTGGTATTTTGTGTGTTCATTTTTATAAATTTGAATTAGTTAATTAGTTCTAACACTGTGTGTGGGTATATATTTGTATGTTGAGGACTTAATGTTTTCTACATGAAAGACCATGCCATCTGTAAACAGATAATTTTACTTCTTCCTTTCTGATGTGGATGCCTTTTAAATATATTTTTCTAACTTAATCACTCTGGCTGGAAGTATGCTGAATAGAAATGGTGAAAGCAGTCAGTCATCCTTGCTTTGTTCCTAATCTTAGAAGAAAACCTTTCAGTCTTTATTGAGTATTATGTTTGTTGTGGGTTTTTCATATATGCTTTGATTATGTGGAGGTAGTTTCCTTAATTCATAGTTTGAATGGTTTTATGATGAATGGATGTTGAAATTTGTCAAATGTTTTTTCTTAATCAGTTTAGATGATAGTATGGTTTTTGTTCTTTCTATTAATGTGATTACATTGATGGGGGTGGTGGTGTATACAACTATCTTTTCTTTCAACAATAAATACCACTTGATCATGATGTAAAACTGTTTAATATACCATTGAATTTGGTTTGCTAGTATTAAGGATGTTACATCAGTATTCATAAGGGATGTTCTGGAGTTTTCTTAATGCTATTTTTTTAGAGTGGGGGCTGGGTCTGATTTTGGTTTCAGGATAATGCTAGCCTACAGACTGGTTTCAAATAGGAAAAGGAGTACGTCAAGGATGTATATTGTCACCCTGCTTATTTAACTTCTATGCAGAGTACATCATGAGAAATGCTGGACTGGAAGAAACACAAGCTGGAATCAAGATTTCCGGGAGAAATATCAATAACCTCAGATATACAGATGACACCACCCTCATGGCAGAAAGTGAAGAGGAGCTAAAAAGCCTCTTAATGAAAGTGAAAGAGGAGAATGAAAAAGTTGGCCTTAAAGCTCAACATTCAGAAAACGAAGATCATGGCATCTGGTCCCATCACTTCATGGGAAATAGATGGGGAAACAGTAGAAACAGTGTCAGACTTTATTTTTCTGGGCTCTAAAATCCCTGCAGATGGTGATTGCATCCATGAAATTAAAAGATGCTTACTCCTTCGAAGAAAAGTTATGACCAACCTAGACAGCATATTCAAAAGCAGAGACATTACTTTGCCAACTAAGGTCCTTCTAGTCAAGGCTATGGTTTTTCCAGTGATCATGTATGGATGTGAGAGTTGGACTATAAAGAAAGCTGAGTGCTTAAGAATTGATGCTTTTGAACTGTGGTGTTGGAGAAGACTCTTGAGAGTCCCTTGGACTGCAAGGAGATCCAACCAGTCCATTCTGAAGGAGATCAGCCCTGGGATTTCATGGTCCCATCACTTCATGGGAATAGATGGGGAAACAGTAGAAACAGTGTCAGACTTTATTTTTCTGGGCTCTAAAATCCCTGCAGATGGTGATTGCATCCATGAAATTAAAAGATGCTTACTCCTTCGAAGAAAAGTTATGACCAACCTAGACAGCATATTCAAAAGCAGAGACATTACTTTGCCAACTAAGGTCCTTCTAGTCAAGGCTATGGTTTTTCCAGTGATCATGTATGGATGTGAGAGTTGGACTATAAAGAAAGCTGAGTGCTTAAGAATTGATGCTTTTGAACTGTGGTGTTGGAGAAGACTCTTGAGAGTCCCTTGGACTGCAAGGAGATCCAACCAGTCCATTCTGAAGGAGATCAGCCCTGGGATTTCTTCAGAAGGAATGATGCTAAAGCTGAAGCTCCAGTACTTTGGCCACCTCATGTGAAGAGTTGACTCATTGGAAAAGCCTCTGATGTTGGGAGGGATTGAGGGCAAGAGGAGAAGGGGACGACTGAGGATGAGATGGCTGGATGGCATCACCGACTCGATGGACGTGAGTCTGAGTGAACTCCAGGAGTTGGTGATGGACAGGGAGGCCTGGCGTGCTGCGATTCATGGGGTCGCAAAGAGTCGGACACGACTGAGTGACTGAACTGAACTGAACTACATATTGGGATGAGTAGTGATCAGCCACAGAGCACCTTCCCAGACCAGAATGACCTCCCATGCATCCCATGGCCATGTTGGACTATGCTTTTCCAGAGTGAGTTGACTGGATGCGAGGTGGGCATCTGAGATAGGTAGATGCACTTCCACATAGTTAGGGATTGATGTCAGCAAGAGAGAAGAGTTTCTGATCTCTCTGATCTTGAGACCTGGACACAGAGGAAGTTAGTTGGTGTGTAAAGAAGGGAAAGAGGTGAGGATGGGCAGAGAGAGGCAGAAGCTGGAGAAGTAGCACAGGGTTGTCTGTGCCCACAAGTCCTTCTAAAGGCAATTCAGAATTCTCTGTTCTCAGAAAAAAATGCCTCCCTTGGGCTCAACTAGATCCAGTGTTTGTCTTCAGTTCAGTTCTGTTGCTCAGTCATGTCCGACTCTTAGCAACCCCAGGAACTGCAGCACACCAGGCCTCCCTGTCCATCAGCAACTCCTGGAGTTCACCCAAACCCATGTCCATCGAGTCGATATGCCATCCAACCATCTCATCCTCTGTCGTCCCCTTATCTTCCTGCCCTCATTCTTTCCCAGCATCACAGTCTTTTCAAATAAGTCAACTTTTCACATCAGGTGGCCAAAGTATTGGAGTTTTGGCTTCAACACCAGTCCTTCCAATGAACACTCAGGACTGATCTCCTTTAGGATGGACTGGTTGAATCTCCTTGCAGTTCAAGGGACTCTCAAGAATCTTCTCCAACACCAAAGTTGAAAAGCATCAATTCTTCTGCGCTCAACTTTCTTTATAGTCCAACTCTCACATCCATAAATAACCACTGGAAAAACCTTAGCCTTGACTAGATGGGCCTTTGTTGGCAAACTAATGTCTCTGCTTTTTAATATGCTATCTAGGTTGGTCATAACTTTCCTTCCAAGGAGTAAGCATCTTTTAATTTCATGGCTGCAATCACCAACTGCAGTGATTTTGGAGCCTAAAGAAATAAAATCTGACACTATTTCCACTGTTTCCCCATCTATTTCCCATGAAGTGATGGGACTGGATGCCATGATCTTCGTTTTCTGAATGTTGAACTTTAAGCCAACTTTTTCACTCTCCTCTTTCGCTTTCATCAAGAGGCTCTTTAGTTCTTCTTTCCTTTCTGCCATAGGGTGGTGTCATCTGCATATCTGAGGTTATTTATATTTCTCCCGGGAATCTTGATTCCAGCTTGTGCTTCCTCCAGCCCAGAGTTTCTCATGATGTACTGTGCATAGAAGTTAATATGCGATAAAAACAGGCTGCTTTAAACTCCCTTGGTGAGAATAACCAGGCATGGCCTTGGTCTGAAGAGCTGTGTACTGAAGAGCTGTGTGCTCATTACTATTCATATTTCAAACACCATCAGGAATTGAGGATGTTTCAGTAACAGGAGAAAGATCTTAGCAGAAGACTGAGCTGCACGCATGCTGTTGAGAGGTGCGGCTTTGTTTTCAGCTGCGCTGTCTGTCCCATATACATACTGTGGCTGTGAGTGTGTTGGAAAGATGGGTGGGGCTTGGGAGTCCTGTTCTGAAAGGATCAGAGAAGTCAGTCCTCCTGGTCCCTGGGAACAGAGGAAAGAGTGGCTGGTTTCCTGTCTGGAGGAGGGGTATTCATCACCCCTTTCCATGAACCTGTGGTTCCTTCAGGCCTCATTCCAATTTCTAAAGTACAGATGTCATTTTAATTTCTCTTTGCAGTGTGTTTAGTGACCCACTTGGGTCTGACTCTTTGCAACCCCATGACCTGCAGCACACCAGGCCTCCCTGTCCCTCACCATCTCCCGAAATTTGTCCAAGTTCAAGTCCATTGCATCGGTGATGCCCTCTCATCCTCTGAAGCCCTCGTCTCCTTCTGCCCTCAATCTTTGCCAGCATCAGGGACTTTTCCATAGAGTTGGCCATTTGCATCCGATGACCAAAGTACTGGAGCTTCATCATCAGTCCCTCCTATGAGTATTTAGAATTGATTTCCCTTAAGATTGACTGGTTTGATTTCTTTGCTGTCCCAGGGACTTTCAGGAGTCTTCTCTAGCACCGCAGTTTGAAGGCATCAATTCTTTGGCATTGTGCTTCTTTATGGTCCAGCTTTCACAACTGTTCAAGACCACTGGGACAACCATAGCCTTGACTATATGGACCTTGTGGCAGAGTAATGTCTCTGCTTTTCAGCACACCGTTTAGGTTTGTCATAGCTTTCCTGCTAAGAAGAAATCATCTTCTGATCACATGGCTGCAGTCATCATCTGCAGTGATCTTAGAGCCTAAAAAGAGGAAATCTGTCACTACTTCCACCTTTTCCCCTTATTTGCCATGAAGTAATGGGGTTGGATGCCATGATTTTAGTTTTGGGGTCTTTTTAATATTTAAAGCTGGCTCTTTCACTCTCTTCCGTCACTGTCATAAGAAGCTCTTTAGTTCCTCTTTGCTTTCTGCCAGTAGAGTGGCATCATCTGCATATCTGAAGTAGTGATGTTTCTCCCACCTATCTTGAATCCAGCTGGTAACTCATCCAGCCCGGTATTTCTCATGGTGTGGTCAGTGTGTTGATTAAACAAACAAGGGAACAGCAGTTCGCCCTGTTGTACTCCTTTCTCAATCTTGAACCAATCAGTTGTTCCACAGAGGGTTCTGACTGTTGCTTCTTGACCAACGTACAGGTTTCTCAGAAGACAGGTAAGATGGTCTGGTAAGCTCATCTCTCTAAGAGCTTTGCACAGTTTGTTGTGATCCACACAGTCAAAGGCTTTAGTGTAGTCGATGGAATAGAGGAGATGTCTTTCTGGAATTCCCATGCTTTCTCTATGATCCAGCGAAAGTTGGCAATATGATCTCTGGTTCCTTTTCCTTTTCTAAATCCTGCTTGGGCATCTGGAAGTTCTTGGTTCACACAATGCTAAAGACTAGCATGCAAAAATTTAACCATGATCTCACTAGTGTGGGAGATAAGTGCAATTGTCCAACAGTAAGTGCATTCTTTACTACTACTCTTCTTGGGAATTGGGCTGAGGATTGACTTTTTCCAGTTCTGTGGCTATTGCTGGGTTTTCTGGATTTGCTAACATGTTGAATGCAGCACCTTGACGGCAGGATCCTTAAGGGTTTTGAATAGTTCTACTGGAATTCTTTGCAGTAATGTGTCAATAAGATCAAGTAAATATACAGAGGCCTATGGTCAAAAACTTACAAGCCGAAAGATTCTGGGATCTGATGGCCTTTTACGTGACGGAGTTGTAGCACCAGTGCCCCTGATCTCGGAGGGAGAGCAGTCAGCGCTCCTGAGAGATATCTTAGTTCCCTGCCCAAGGATGCAACCTGGGTAGACTGGATGAAACCCCAGGAATCCTAGTCAACACACCACCAGGAACTAGAGGCTAGAAGCAAAGCGACTCTGGCTCTATCCCCCTTTTGAAAGCAAGAATGTTTAAGGAGGCAAAAACTATAATTAGGTACAAAGTTTATTATTAGAGACACAGCACATGGATGGCAGAGCACGCAGAGAAGCAGGTTGTTTGATACAGAAGCAAGGCAGAAATACGCCTCCAGAGAGAAAGGGTATGGGCATCCTCTCTGAGGAGGAAGAGTGCAGTAAGGCAGAGCTAAGCAGAGACACACACCCGTGGTGGAGTTCAGGAGTCCCGGATGAGAGGGAGAGCAGTAAAGATGTGACATAAATTAACTTATATAGGACAGTCCTTCCAGATCATTGTTTACCTTTGGCCAATTACCTTGTTAATTTCTTCACACCTGACTGGCCCATAGACCCTCAAAAGGTGCATGTGAAACTCTTTTCTAAGATAGATGCCACCACAGAGACCTATGCATGCGTGTCCACTTATTATGGGGTGGGGCTTCACCCTTTTCGACCCCTAAGAACTCTTCCTGCGCACGTGTAGACAGGGAAGTCTTTGTTGAACTCAGGAGTGGGCTCCGTATCTCTTTGCTTGTGCAGAGCTCAGCTTTTGCCACTAGCTTTGTCCTTGGAGTGTCTGGGTGTGAACAAAACTTGATTTTACTCGACTTGACAAACACCAGGGGTCCAACCCAGAGGCACCCTGCCTGCTACCTTACTACCCAGGCAAGTTCCCTTCCTCTTGGTGTCTTGGATTGCATGTCTGTAAAATGAGAAGGGGTTGCCTAGACTATCTCTGAGGCGGAGAGGAGACAAACATCCCTTGAACTTCAAGGCAGGAAGAGGTTGAGGGATGAATCTAAACCTGGCTGGACACCCTCTCAGCCTGAAACTTTAGACGGGATTAGGACTGTGCGACAGTACATTCTTTGATGAGGCATCCATCGTCACATTGTCATGGGAAGAAAGAAATCCTGGATGGTCAAGGGTGAGGGGAGTCTACTGGGTATAAGCCCACTCAACCTGGCCAGAGAAGTTGGTGCTTCCCTGCTAGCAAGAGGCAGCCACGATGACCTCCAAGCCCCAGGGCTACAGCAAAGGAGATCAGCCCTGGGATTTCTTTGGAAGGAATGATGCTAAAGCTGAAGCTCCAGTACTTTGTCCACCTCATGCGAAGAGTTGACTCATTGGAAAAGACCCTGATGCTGGGAGTGATTGGGGGCAGGAGGAGAAGGGGATGACAGAGGATGAGATGGCTGGATGGCATCACAGACTTGATGGACGTGAGTCTGAGTGAACTCCGGGAGTTGGTGATGGACAGGGAGGCCTGGCGTGCTGCGATTCATGGGGTCTCAAAGAGTCAGACACGACTGAGCAACTGAACTGAACTGAACTGAACTTTGTTTTTATTGTATTCCCTAAGTAACTACTGCAAAGCCACAGGTTTTGTTTTAAAAAAAAGCCTGAAGGGGGAGCAGGTTCCTTCAAAATTCATAAACTTCAGTTAAGATATGAAAGGCTACTGAGAGTCTTGTAATGGTTCTCTCTAGTGGCAAAATTTAGGAATCTGCAACCATACTGAAGATATGAGAAGAAAATTTATGTGTCAAAATACAACAGATATAAAAATACAATAATTTTTATACTTGCTTTATCTAGGCTTTTGGGCTTAGGTATCTGTTTGACAGACATACCTCGTGAGCATGTTTAGAGAATGAATCTGCACTGGACAACATTGCTGCAGTTCTTTCTTCCAGGTCGCTAAGTTTCTGCCCTCTCTCGTCCAGTGCCAGCCTCGCTCGTGCGAGTTCACCAACAACTCCAGATGCCGCTCCTTTCACGCCTTCAATGCCACCAGGGCCAGGGATGTGCTGAGCAAGACTCCTTGAAGCCTTTCCTGAGGACGATTCTCCAACTGATGAACATGAAAGAGTAACCCAGAAAATGAAAACTTTAATTAATATAAAATTCTATCTCCTGATAGCATTAAAACACACTTGACTGACAATATAATTGAAGTATTTTCATATTTTACTTTGTAATTATTATGTATTTTATTATGATTGTTTTAACAATGAACTTTTAGATACTTTTCAAGTATATAGAAATACAACATATATTAATAAATATTTCATCCTAGTTCATACAGTAGAACTTGAGCAAAAAAAGTGACAATTATTTGTTGGAATGGATGATGGGTATACTGATACCACTTTAATAACAGTAAAAAAAATCACTAAGTGTCCAAAAATTAAAGATAAATATATTTAAATTCAAAGGCACAGATTTAAATATATGTATTTGTTTTATTCATTCTGTACTTTCCTTACACTTGAAATACTATGCTTTGGCTTAGAAGAAAAATGTAGAATTTATTCAGTATTTCTTTTCAGTCTCCAAAAGGTGTACATAACCACATTCCTTTCTTTCTATTCATTTATCTTGTTGCTTACCAAATAGATCACATTTGTCTTCAACAGATCTCAGGAATTTATTGCTTCCTTTCCCTTCACAACCTAGACCCTCATGACCTAATAACCTCATGACTGTTAGTCTTCAAAATTCTGTTAAAAACTGATGTCAGATTCCTTCTTACTCTAGGATACATTTCTTTCTTTAGAAATATAATTCATACTATAAAATTTGCTCCTAAACAATTCAGTAACTTGAAGTTTATTCAGAAGGTTGCACAACTACTAATTCTGAAGCATTTTCATTACTCAAAAACAAAACACCCAAAGAACTGCATGATTATTAGCAGTCACTTTCCATTTCCCCCTCATCTCAGTCCTTGGCAATCAATAATCTCCTCTGTCTCCATAAATTTTCCTATTCTGAACATTTCACACAAATGATTCACACACTGTGTGGCCTTTGTGTCTGGCTTCTTTCACTTAATGTCAAGATTCAGTCATGGTAGCATGTGGCAGTACTTCATCCTTTTAATAACTGAGTAATATTCTATTGTATGGATATGGATATATAATATTTTGTTTATATATTCATCAGTTGAGCAATTGAGTTGTTGCCACTTTTTGGCTGTTATGAATAATGCTGCTATGAACATCTGTACAAGTGTTTGTGTGAACACATGTTTTCAATTCTCTTGGGTGTACACCTAGTAATGGAATTGTTGGGTCACGTAACTTCATGTTTAACTTCTTGAGAAACTGCTGGAGTTTTCCAAGGAGATTACACTATATTTCCACCAGCAACTTGTAAGGGTTCCAATTTCTCCATATTCTTGAGAAGATCATCTTTCTGAATACAACCATCCTAGTAAATGTGAAGTGGTCTTTCATTGTGGTTTTGACTTGCATTTCTCTAATGACAAATGATATTGAGCATCTTTGCATGTGTTTATTGGCAATTTGTACGTTTTCTTTGGAGAAAAGTCTATTCAAACCCTTTGCCCATTTAAAATTGGACTATTTGGCTTTTTATTGTTGAGTAAGAATGAAAAAAATTTAAGAACTTTTTTTAAACACTCTGGCTATTAGACTCAATAGATATCATTATGTTTTCTGACCTAATTTTAGAACACAATTTATTGTTTTCTTTGGTTGGTTTTGATTTAGGTGTCATATCTGAGAAACCACTGTGTAATCTAAGGTCAAAAAGATTTATACTTAGGTTTTCTTCTAAGAGTTTCATAGCTTTATCTCTTACATTGAGGTCTTTGATCCATTTTGAGTTATTAATTTTTGTGTATGATGTGAGTCGGATTCTCTTGCATGTGGATATCCACTGTCCCAACACCATCTGTTAAAAGACCACTCTTTCAGCATTGGAGTTTCTTGGCATCCATGTAGAAAATCAACTGACCATACATGTATGGGCTTATTCTGGACTCTCAGTTCTTTTCCATTGGTCTATGTATCCATCCTAATGCCTGTACCACACTATCTTGATTGATTCCCGATTTATAACAACACTGGAAATCAAAATGTAACTCAGATCTTCTTTACAAAAAAAAAGTTTTGTGTGTATGTGTGTGGCTATTTTGAATTCTTTCCATTTCCATATGAATCTTAGAAACAGCTTATTTCTTTCTTCAAAAAACCCACTTGGACTTTGACAGGGATTGTGTTGAATATATAGATCAATATGGGGAGTACTGTCATCTCAGCAATATTAAATTTTCCAATCCATGATCGTAGATATTAATCCATTTATTTATGTCTTAATTTCTTTAAATGATGTTTGAATTTTTAGCATAATTTTTAGTGTATGTTCTAGTATTTCATCTTTTTGATAAACAAAACTCCTTTCTTAATTTAATTTTTGGTTTGTCCATTGCTAGTGTATAGAAATGCAATTGACTCTTTATATGGACCTTGTATCCTAAAATCTTGCTGAACTTGTTTATTGCCTAGAATGTGTTTTATTTTTTAATTAAAAATTTATTTTGGCCACACAGTGCAGCTTGCAGGATCTTAGTTCCCCAACCAGGGATTGAGAGCCCAGGGCCATGGCAGTGAAAGCGCTGAGTCCTAACCACCAGTAGTTAGAACCAGTGTGTGTGTGGTTTCCTTAAGATTTTCTATAGGCACGGCTGTCATCTGCAAAGAAAGACTGTTTCATTCCTTCCATTCCAACTGCATGCCAAATATACTCTCTTTTTGCCTAAATGCCCTGGTTAAAGACTCCAGTACAGTGTTAAACAGAAAAGGTGAGATCTTTTGAATTCCCAAATAAAATTTAGAATAAGTTACAACGTTTGGGGCAGCGAGTTGATAAGGGCTTCATTAAGTATTTATTTGTGTATATGCTCACATCAGTTTTACTCTTTAAGGTATGGTCATTGGTCCTTGGGGTCCTTTCAAAGAGGAAGTGTTATTTATCAGGGTTGCCACCTTAGCCAATTCTGGGAGCCTACCTGGCTGGTCTTAACACAGTTCAGAACTGCAGCTTGCTGTAGCAAAGTACTCCAGGGCAAAAGTGGCCTCAGGTTGCAATGCTTACCACCTTTCCCCATGTATATGTCTTCATTATATCATTAGCTCATTGATGTTTATAAAAATTGAATTTTGTACAGCTTGATCAATTAATTTTGGTAAGAATGTTATTCTAAATAATCAGTCCCCCATGACTTGAAGAGCAGTCTTCCTTTTTTAAATGAATTAAAACTGACCAATCCTCATTACCCAGATGACTGACCAATCATTAGGATAAATTTTTAAAATGAAACTACTACACTCTTAGTTGCTAATATTTAATCTTACAGTTTTTCTAGTAAACTGAACAGAAAAGGAAAATTTTAGAATATTCTAGTAAAATACAAAGAATAAAAGAAATAAAAATTCAAGAATAGCTAATAGCTCCTATTTGAAAGAAAGGTGAAACATTCATCAATTTACTAGTTCATTCAAGGACCAATTTCCAATTTGTGCCAATTCTATGGAAGATAGTACACGAACTAGACTTTACATTTTAAATAATCTACTAAGTTGCAATGAGAGTAGTTCTGGAAGTTTTGTAAGATAAAATAAATGTTTACGTAAAAACTTTTTTGAAGTTAAGGTTATCAACTAAAGTCCATTACAGAATTAAAATAATAATAAAGATCATATTTAATGAAAGTTAGAAAATATTTTCAAATTACTCACTTAAAGCTTATTCCTTTTTAGCCTGAAGCCATGCTGATTTTGATTTGCTGAGTAAACTATTCCCCTGATTTGAGTTAGAATATGGCAGAAAACAATTTTATGCATTTTGCTAAAAGATGGATCCATCAATTGTCGTGACAGGAAAAAGGTGAACATAAATTTATACACGTAAGAAAAATTTACATGGCTTGAATGTTTGTTTTATAGATATATTATCCAAATTAAATAAATCAACTTACATAGTTCTTCTCTATCAAGAGACTGTGCACCACCTCCAAACAAGCCTTTAAAGAATCCCCTGTTTGGTGCTTCAGGTGTTTCTACAGGAGTGAAGAGTTCACCCAACATTTCCTTTAAAATCAAAACAAATTGTAATTAAAGTTTCAGGGACACTAAATATAATCACAAAACCAGCACTGTAAACTCTTTAACTAAAACTTATAACATTAGCTGTGGAGGTTCACAATTAATGAGCACATTTCAAATGATCAGATCTAGAACAGTCTGATTTGGTCAAACAGTAAATTAAGATTAACTTAACTAAGAGCAAATTGTTGTTTGCTACTTTGGCTAGATTACTTTCTTCACATTTTAAGCAAAAATGATTTAAGCTTAAAGTGTAAGGAGATTCCAATCTTTATGATAAAATGTTCATATAACTCTTATTATCAAGAATTGGTAACTGTATTAATAACTAGGTCTTCTTACATTAGAAATAAAATATATTAACAAACTGAAGTCTAGTGTAATGATAGCTGAGTCAGAAAATTAGTAGTTGAGAAAGACACACATCTTTTTTCATAAACATATGCTGGGAACAGAATTATGCCAACATACACCTGGAATTCCAGAAATCTGGCTGAGAGATGGAAAGGTTTCTTTCTATACTGTCAGATTTTCCTGAAATTTTTGTCAATATTCTTCAGAGCACAGAAACGGTAAAGGTAAGTCAGCAGACAAGAAAAACTGCTGACATTTTACTGACTTTGTAGATGAGACATAAAGAGGGAAGAGAAGTTTCTATAAAAGAAGGATGGTAGCAATATTATTTACAAGGCAACTCTGGGAAGCTTTAAAAGCAAAGTAAACGTATAGTGAGGCTTGGGATTGCATTTCTGCCCCGTAAAGAGAAGTAACTATGATAGAAATGACAAGTGTATGATTGGTTCCAGGTAGTTCTGTCTGATATTATGTTATA
Source organism: Aepyceros melampus (assembly GCA_006408695.1). Lineage (NCBI taxonomy): Eukaryota > Metazoa > Chordata > Mammalia > Artiodactyla > Bovidae > Aepyceros > Aepyceros melampus. The sequence continues at coordinate 122,237 of SJXQ01004456.1, forward strand.
GTTGGAGCTAAAAATATGTATTTTTTAGAGTTTCTTTCTTAGGGCTGAGCTAAGCAAGTTAATAAAGGATGTTCTAAGATTTTACTTTCAGATATATCCATATTTCTTTTTTTCATTTTTTGTTTTGTGGGATCTTAATTCCCTGACCAGAGATTGAGGCCAGGCCCTCAGTAGTGAGAGCATGGAGTCAATCACTGACCACCAGGGAATTCCCAGATACACCATATTAATGTTGTCTCCCCAACCAGATTATAAATGAAAGGAGATATTGTTAACAATATACAACACAGAGTTTCATTTATAAGGCTGAAGTGGATTGGAGGCTTTACATTTAAATTTTCTTTCCTTTGGATTTCTATTAAGGGGAGTAAAACTAGAATGAAAAACTCCCTAAAGTCAATAAATCAAACCTGTTAAAATCCACCAGAGAATATATTAATACCTATTATGTAACGCAAATTTACATTTGCCTGTATAACAAAGGTGATTTTAGATATATTTCCAATCTTTTTTATACACTACTCTGCAGATTATAATTTAAATTGCATTTATTAAGTCGATACAACAAACTGCAAACAGCTACCATTTGAGTGTCTTTTATGATAAATCAATAATAAGACATATATAGACATATATAGAGTCACAGCATAAAAATATGCTCTTTCAAATTTACCTCACTTTAGAATTGTGGTTTACTTTTCTTAATGTACTTAGTGTTTAATGATCATGTAATTTTATAAGTATAAAGTAGGATATTTAAAATGCAGAGACTGTAATTGTAAATTAAGAGTCACTATAGTGTACTGGGATGAGTATAAACTGGAACCACATGGGCCTGGGTTTGATTCTCACCTCTGACTTTTACATGCAGAGGGATCTTAGGCAAATCAGTGTCTCAGAGAACTGGTTTCCTTAACTATATTATAAAGAAGTAATATTAATACTTACCTCTCAGGCATGTTACCAGGATTAAAGATAATGAAGATTATCTTTAATGAGTTAAAGATAACACAAAATGCCAAGATTAGACACTGAGTGATGTATACATTAAATAGAAAAACCTCCTTTCACATGGAGATGAAACAAATTAGAAAATATGAAGTCATTTATCTTCAGATTACCATTGTGAACATATATCTTTAAAGGAAGTTTAAAATTAGGCATTTCTTAGAGTCTGCACAGTCTATGGTTAGTATTAGGATTTGATGTTAAAAAGGTATGTATTTCAATACCATTGAATAGTTCTTAAATACTTTTCATTTGTATTTAAATAAAAATTTCTGTTGTACTAAACTCATGTGGTCTACAAAGCATTTATTAACTGAATATTGATTGCTTGGATTATACTGCCATGGACACACTATTTCCAATACATGTATGACTTTGTTAATAAAATGCCAACATTTAAACAGACACACACACACAAGAAAAAATTTTAATTATGATAAACACATTCTTTAGGATAATTAATTTTAATGACTAATAAACAATGGTGAAATCTAAATAGATTTTTATTACCTGTGATATTTCTCTACATCTAGTAATAGTAATACATCTGAAACAATGTCTGGAACTTTTAAACTAGTCTAAAATATGAAGCCACAGAAACAAATATACTTGTCTGATGTTAGACAACTGTATCTCCTTTGTGTTAATAAAAAGTGATAAAATATAGGAAACTGATTTCACAAATGAGTCAATGCATACGCTTTATCACTTTTTTCTTAAACTGAACTGTAATATTTTATTAGTTGACTTATTACCTTAAGATGTACAACACAGTGATTCAATAGTTGTATAGATCATACTCCATTTAAAGTTATTATGAAACTGGGCCTTTCCTGGCGGCCCAGTAGCTAAGACTGTACTCTCAATGCAGGAGGCCCAGGTTTGATTCCTGGTCAGGGAACTAGATCCCACATGCTGCAGTTAAAGATCCTGTATACTACAATGAAGATAGAACTAAGACCTGAAGCAGCCAAATAAATAAATAAAAGTTAAAAAAAAAAGTTATGATAAAATACGGGCTGTAATCCCCATGCTGTACAACATATCCTTATAGCTTATTTATTTTATACATAGTTGTAATCCCTTACCCTTATATTGCTGTTCTTTCCTGCCCTCTACCCGCTGGTAACCCCTAGTTAGTTTTCTACATGTGTGAGTCTGTTTCTATTTTATTATATATATTTGTTTATTTTTTAGATTTCACATATAAGTGATAATACACTGTATGCTTTTCTCTGACTTATTTCACTAAGCATATACCTTCCATGTCTATATAGGTAATTGGCAAAATTTCATTCTTATTTTGGCTAAGTAGTATTCCATCATATGTGTGTGTATATCTATCTATCACATTTTCTTTATCCATTCATCTGCTGATGGGACACTTAGGTTCCTCCATATCTTGGCTACTCTAAGAATGGCTATCATCAGAAAGTCCACAAATAACAAATGCTGGTAAGGATGTGGAGGGAAGGAAACTGCTAATGGGAATTCAGCACACAGCTGGTAGGAATGTGAACTGGTGCAGCCACTATGAAAAACTGCATGGAAGTTCTCCAAAAAACTAGAACTACCTTATGATCCAGCAATTTCACTCCGGGGTACATAGCTGAAGAAAATGAAAACGCCAATATTCACGGCATTGTCTCAACACTAAGTGTTTCGTCAGGTGTAGATTTTCCTAGATGCCTTTTAAGCTCCCATTTATACCTTGCGTGACTTTTCTTTAATCAGGAATGGATGTTGAATTTTGTCAACATTTTAAATTTACTAATGTGAATTCCATAGATTGGTTTATAAATGTGAAGTCAACTCTACATTCCTGGGATAAATCTTATTTGGTTATGATGAATTATCATGACCAGAATTATCTGTCTGATATACTGTTAGGTTTAGTTTGCTAAAATTTTGCTTAGAATTTTAACATCTATATTTGTAATGAATATTGATCTACATGTAATTTTTTTTACTTTAAAATCACTGGTTTTGGTAACATGTTCTATGAACATACCATTAACAAATTGGGAAACATCTCCCCTCTTTAACTTTTGAGAGTTTTAAATAGAACTGGTACTATTTCTTCCTGAAATGCTGATAGAATTTCCAAATGAAGCCACTGAGGCCTCAATTTTCTTTGTCCAAGGTTTCTAACTTCAATTTTCCTATAGTAGTCTCTGGGTTATCTATTTTTTTCTTGAGTGAACTTTGGTAATATGTGTCTCACAAAACATTTGCCCATTTCCGAAGTTTTTTTTTTTAATTTACTGGCCTAAAGCTGCACCCCTTCCACTTCCTTCCCTATCTCATCCCTCAGAGTCATCTCAAGTAGTGACCCTGACTAATGCATCAAACCTGGACTGGTGATCTATTTCATATGTGGTAATATACACGTTTCAATGCTATTTTCTCAAATCATCCTTCTAGCTTTCTCCCACAGAGTCTAAATGTCTGCTCTTTCTCTCTGTTTCTTTTGTTACCTCACATATAGGGTCATCATTGCCATCTTTTAAATTCCATATGTATGCATTACTATTCTCCATTGTTGTTCTTATTTCTGACATAATTCATTCTGTATAGCTGGCTACAGTTTCATCCACCAATGCATCAAACCTGGACTGGTGATCTATTTCATATGTGGTAATATACACGTTTCAATGCTATTTTCTCAAATCATCCTTCTAGCTTTCTCCCACAGAGTCTAAATGTCTGCTCTTTCTCTCTGTTTCTTTTGTTACCTCACATATAGGGTCATCATTGCCATCTTTTAAATTCCATATGTATGCATTACTATTCTCCATTGTTGTTCTTATTTCTGACATAATTCATTCTGTATAGCTGGCTACAGTTTCATCCACCTCATTAGAATGGATGTGGGTGTATTCTTTTTAATAGTTGAGTAATATTTCAATCTGTATATGTTTCAAAGTGATCATACAGATTTGTCTGCCAATGGACATCTAGGTTGCTTCCATACCCTACTATTGCAAAGAGTGTTGGGATGAACATTGGGATGTTTCTTTCAATTCTGGTTTCCTCTGTGTGCATACTCAGAATTGGGTTTGCTGGGCAGTTCTATTTCTAGGATTTAAGGAATCTCCACACTGCAATCCATGGCGGCTATACTTGTTTGAATTCTCACCAATAGTGTAAGAGGGTTTCCTTTTCTCAGCACCCTCTTCAGCATTTATTGGTTTGTATACTTTTGAATAGCAGCCATTCCAACTGGCATGAGATGGTGCCTTATTGTGGTTTTGAGTTGGATTTCTCTGATAATGAGTGATGTTGAACATCTTCTCATGTAGTTGTTAGCTATCTGTATGTCTTCTCTGGAGAAATGTCTGTTTAGTTCTTTGGCCCACTTTTTGACTGGGTCATTTATTTTTCTGTTATTGAGTTGGATAGGCTTCTTATATATTTTTCAGATTAATTCATTTGCTATTATTTTCTCCCATTGTGAAAACTGTCTTTTCAGCTTACTTATAGTTTCTTACATTGTGCAGAAGCTTTCAAGTTCAATTAGGTCACTTTTGTTTATATTTACTTTTATTTCATTACTCTGGGAGGTGGGTCATAGAGAATCCTGCTGTGATTTATGTCAGAGAGATTTTTCCCTGTATTTTTCTCTAGGAGTTTTCTATTTTTGGATTCACAAGTGGTTGCCCCATTTTCCCAGCACCATTTGTGAAACAGATTGCCTATTCTCCATATATATTCTTGCCTGGTTTGTCAAATATAAGGTATCCATGGATGTGTGGATTTATCTTGGGACTTTCTATTATGTTTCATGCATCTATATTTCTGTCTTTTTGCCAGTACCATACTGGCTTGATGATTTTAGCTGAGTAGGTTAGTCTGAAGTCAGGCAGGTTGATTCCTCCAGTTCCATTCTTTTTTCTCAAGTTTATTTTGGCTATTTGCCATTTTTTGAACTTTGATACAAACTCTGAAATTATTTTTTCTCATTCTGTAAAAAATACCATTGGTAGCTTCATAATTACTTTAAATGTAAGCAAAATAAATGCTCCATCCAAAAAATACAGACTGCCTGAATAGATACAAAAATAAGACCCATATATTTGCTGTCTAGAAGAAACCAAGTTCATATGTAAATATACATATAGACTGAAGGTGAGAGGAAGAAAGAATATATTCTATACAAATGCAAAGTCAAAGCTGGAACAGGAGTCCTCATGTCAGACAAAACAGACCTAAAGATAATACTTCAAGAGATGAGGAAGGGCACTACATAATGATCAAGTGATTAATCCAAGAGGAAGCTATAACAATTATAAATATCTATGAAGAAACCCTGATGTTAGAAAGATTGAGGACAGGAAGAGAAGGGGACGACAGAGGATGAGATGGCTGGATGGTATCACCAACTCAATGAACTTAAGTTTGGGTAAACTCTGGGAGTTGGTGATGGACAGGGAGTCCTGGAGAGCTGTGGTTCATGAGTTTACAAAGATTCAAACTTAGCGACTGAACTGAACTGATGAACTGAAAACCTTATTGCCAAATTCACACTGAAATTGAGGTAAGTAGGGGAAACCACTCGATCATTCAGGTAGGAACTAAATCGAAGCCATTTTGATTATACAGTGGAAGTGAAAAATAGTTTCAAGGAAATAGATCTGATAGAGTGCCTGAAAAACTATGGTTGGAGGTGTGATCACTCACTTAAGGCAAGAGATCCTTTAATGCAAAGACAAGAGGGCTTTTTAAAAATCACTATAAACAAAGCTAGTGAATGTGATGGAATTCCAGTTGAGCTATTTCAAATCCTAAAGAAGATGTTGTGAAAGTGATGTACTCAATATGCCAGGAAATTTGGAAAACTCTCATCACCGGTGTCCTGATTCTAGTTAAAAGTAAGGTTAGGGTTTTATTCCGTTACGGTTTATTACAAGTTTAAACACGTTTTGACATGAGTAGAGTGCGATCGTTTCGTTACGAGTTTTAACAGGTTCAGTTTGAAGGTGTCATACACTTAATAGTTAAATGAATATAGGTTCGACTTAAATCTTTTCGGTCTCCTTGGTCTCTAGTTTAACGGTTGTATGTGACGTAGTAGTCCTTTCGTTCTATCAAAGTCTTTTGTTTTTGTAACTAAAGATGTAATAACTGATACGAATTAGGAAACTGACAAACCTAGTGTTCTTTTACACCTCTTAAGACTTTCTCTACCCTTATAATATGGTAGACTTGATGGAAGTTTCTTTCGACATACGTCCAGTTCTACGTTATCAATCTTGACTTGTACCTTGTTGTTTGACCTACGTTTAACCCTTTTCTCACATAGTTCCGACATAAAGTAGTGTCACGAATAACTTACATATTCATTTAATCAAATACACTTTACCACCCCACCTATCTCGTCTTGAATCTTATTTTTATAGACCCTCTTTATAGTTATCAGAGTCTATACGTCTACTGTGGTGAGAATACCGTCTTTCATTTCTTTTTGATTTCTCGGAAAGCCACTTTCACTTTCTCCTCTCCTTTTATAACCAAATTTTGAGTTGTAAGTATTTAAATTTTAGTTTCGAAGACCAGGGTAGTGAAGAACCGTTTATCTACCTACGCTTTCGTTACCTTTGTCATTGTCTGAAATAACCCCTTCTCCGAGTTCTAGTGAGGTCTATCACTGACGGTGGTACTTTAATTTTAATGTTTCCTCCTTGGAAGAAAAGCTTTGTCCAAACTAGACAGCATATTAAAGAGCAGACACATTACAGTACCAACAAAGGGACACCTAGTCAAAATAATACTTTTTCCAGTAGCCATGTATGGGTGTGAGAGGGGACTATAAAGAAATACTTTTTCCAGTAGCCATGTATGGGTGTAAGAGGGGACTATAAAGAAAGCTGACTGCCTAAGTATTGATGGTTTTGAACTGTGATGATGGAGAAATCTTGAGAGTTCTTTGGACCTCAAGGAAATCAAACCAGTCAATCATCCAAAAATGAGTCCTGAATATTCATTGAAAAGACGGATGCTGAAGCTGAATCTCTGATACTTTGGCCAGCTGATGTGAAGAACTAACTCATTTGAAAAAGACCGTGATGCTGGGAAGGACTAAAGGCAAGAAAAGAAGGGAACGACAGAAAATGAGATGATTGGATGGCATCACCAACTGGAAGCACATGAATTTTAGGAAGCTCCTGGAGTTGGTGTTGGACAAGGAAGCCCAACATGATAGAGTCCATGGGATCAAAAAGAGTCAGACACGACAGAGAGACTGAATTGAACTGAACTGAACCACAACTACTATACCCATTCCTATTTTGATGGAGAGCTACATTGCTTCCATGTCTATGTATTGTAAATGGTGCTGCACTGAACAATGAGATATGTGTCTTTTTCAATTTTGGTTTGCTCAGGCTGGTGGTTTTGATTTCCATATGATGGTTTTATTCCTAGTATCTTAAGGAATCTCCATATCATCTTTCATAGTGGCTGTATCAATTTACATTGTCACCAACAATTCAAGAGTGTTCCCTTTACTTCATCACCTCTCCAGCATTTATTGTTTGTATACTTTTTAATGATGAGCATTCTAATTCATGTGGGATGATATCTCATTGTAGTTTTGATATGCATTTTTACAGTAATGAGTGATATTGAGCATTTTTCATGTGTATGTCAGCCATCTGTATGTCTTTGGAGAAATGTCTGTTTATGACTTTTTCTCTGTTTTTCTTTTTCCTACCTTTTGGTAGAGTTGTTTCTTTTTCTGGTATTGAGTTGTATGAGCTGCTCATATATTTTTGAAATTAATCCTTATTCAATTGTTTCATTTGCTATTATTTTCCCTCCATTCTAAGGGTTGTCTTTTTGTCTCACTTATAGATTAATTTTCTATGAAAAAAGTTTTAAGTTTAATCAGGCCCCACTTGTTTACTTCAGTTTTTATTTCCAATACTTTAGAAGATGGATCTCAGAGGATCTTGTGGATCATAGAGGATCTTAGTTTGATTTATGTCATCGAGTGTTCTACCTATGTTTTTGTCTATTTATAATTTCTGGTCTTACATTTAGATCTTTAATCCATTTTGAGCTGATCTTTGTGTTTGGTTTTAGGAAGTGTTCCAGTTTCATTCCTTTACATGCAGCTGTCCGGTTTTTCCCAGGATCACTTATTGAAGAGTTTGTCTTCCCCATTGAATATTCTTCCATCTTTTATTAAAAATAAAGTACCCATAGGTACATGGGTTTCTTTCCGAGCTTTCTATCTTCTTCCAGTGGTTTATATTTCTGTTTTTATGCCAGTACCATAATTTCTTTATGACTAGAGCTTTGTAGTATAATCTGAAATCAGAAAGGTTGATTTGTCCAGCTCCATTGTTGTTTCTGTTTCAAAATAAGAAAAGGAGTATGTCAAGGCTGCATATTTTCATCCTGCTTATTTATTTTGTATGCAGAGTACATCTTGAGAAACGCTGGGCTGGAACAAACACAAGCTGGAATCAAGAGTGCTGGGAGAAATGTTAATAACCTCAGGTATGCAGATGACACCACCCTTTTGGCAGAAAGTTAAGAACTAAAGAGCCTCTTGATGGAAGTTAAAGAGGAGAGTGAGAAAGTTGGCTTAAAGCTCAGCATTCAGAAAACTGGGATCATGGCATCTAGTTCCATCACTTCATGGAAAATAGATGAGGAAACAGTGGAGACAGTGTTAGACTTTTTTTTTTTTTTGGGAGAGGAGGGGCTCCAAAATCACGCAGATGATGATGGCAGCCACGAAATTAAAAGATGCTTACTCCTTGGGGGCGGGGGGATATGACTAACCTAGACAGCATATTGAAAAGAAGAGATATTGCTTTGCCAACAAAATCTGTCTAGTCAAGGCGACAGTTTTTCCAGTGGTCATGTATATGTGAGAGTTGGATAGTGGAGAAAGCTGAACACTGAGGAATTGATGACTTTGAACTATGGTGTTGGAGAATACTCTTGAGAGTCCCTTGGACTACAAGGAGAACCAACCAGTCCATCCTAAAGGAGATCAGTCCTGGGTGTTCATTGGAAGGACTGATGCTAAAGCTGAAACTCAAGTACTTTGGCCTCCTCATGTAAAGAGTTGACCCATTGGAAAAGACTCTGATTCTGGGAGGGATTGGGGGCAGGAGGAAAAGGGGACGACAGAGGATGAGATGGTTGGATGGCATCACTGATTTGATGGGCGTGAGTCTGCGTGAACTTCAGGAGTTGGTGATGGACAGGATGGCTTGGCATGCTGTGATTCATGGGTTCGCAAAGAGTCGCACAAGACTAAGTGACTGAACTGAACTAAACTGATTGTTCTTTCTGAAGACTGCTTTGGTTTTTCAGAGTCTTTTGAGCTTCCACATGAGTTGAGAAATTATTTTGTTCTACTGCTCTGAAAAAATGTCATTGGTAATTTAATAGGGGTCACAATGAATCTGTAGATTGGAGTTGATGACATAATCATTTTCACAATAAGGATTCTTCCTGCCCAGGAACATGAGTTATCCATCCATTTGTTTATGTTGTTTTTGATATCTTTCATCCATACTTGATTTCTTCCATCCATATTTGACTGCTGGAAAAGATGTCCCTTTCACTAGATGGACCTTTGTCAGCAAAGAAATGTCTCAACTTTTTAATATGTTGTCTAACTTAGTCATAGATTTTCTTCCTGGGAGCAAATTTCTTTTAATTTCAAGGCTACAGTCACCATTTGCAGTGATTTTGAAGACCAAGAAAATAGAGTTTGTGACTGTTCCTTTGTTTCCCCACCTATTTGCCATGTAGTGATTAGACTGGATGCCATGTTCTTAGTTGTGTTTTTATTGTTATTATTATTTTAATGTTGAGGTTTATGTCGTTTTTTCCTCTCTTTCACTTTCATCATGAAGCTGTTTAGTTCTTCTTCATTTTCTTCTCTAAGGGTGGTATCATCTGCTTACTTAAGTTGTTGTTATTTTTCCTGACAGTCTTTATTCCAGCCTGGAATTTCATATGATATTCTCTGTGACTATGTAAAATAAGCAGATGACTATACACATATCATCTAGCAATGGAATTCTTGGAGATATATCTCACGGAGATATATCTCAAGATACATGAACTCCAATGTTCCTTGAAGCACACAATTCATCAAGACATGGAAGCAACCTGAATGTTCATCAGATGATAGATGAATGGATACCACATCTTTATCTGTTTGTCTGAGAAAGCCAATGAAACTTTAGGCACTGAGAGAGTGTATCAGAGGGCAGGCAGACTGAAATCACAATCACAGAAAACTAACCAATCTAATCACATGGACAACAGCCTTGTCTAACTCAATGAAACTATGAGCCATGCCATGTAGGGCCACCCATGTCAGATGGTTCATGGTGGAGAGTTCTGAAAAAAACGTGGTCCACTGGAGAATGGAATGGAAAAGTACTTCAGTATTGTTGCCTTGAAAACTTCAAGAATAGTATAAAAACTGACAGGACACTGAAAGATGAACTCCTCAGGCCAGTAGGTGCCCAATATGCTACTGGAGATCAGTGGAGAAGTAACTCCAGAAAGAATAAAGAAATGGAGTCAAAGCAAAAACAACATCCAGCTATGAATGTGGCTGGTGAGCGAAGCAAGATCTGATACTGTGAAGAGCAATACTGAGTGAAAATCAAATTAAGTGAAAGTGAAGTTGCTTAGTTGTGTCCAACTTTGCGCGACCCCATGGACTGTAGCCCACCAGGCTCCTCCATTAATGGGTTTCTCCAAGCAAGAATACTGAAGTGGGTTGCCATTCCTTCTCCAGGGGATCTCTCTGACCCAAGGATCAAACCCAGGTCTCCCACTTTGTAGGCAGATGCTTATAACCTCTGAGACACCAGGGAAACATTAAAAGTCAGGTCCACGAATCAAGGCAAGTTGGAAGTCATCACACAGGAGATGGCAAGAGTGAATGTTGACATTTTAGGAATCAGCAAAATAAAATGGTCTAGAATGAGTGAATTAAACTCAGATCACCACTATATCTACTACTGTGGGGAATAATCCCTTAGACGAAATGAAGTGGCCATCAGAGACCACAAAACAGACTGAAATGCAGTACTCAGATGCAGTCTCAAAAACGACAGAATGATCTGTTCCTTTCCAAGGCAAACCATTCAATATTACGGTGACTGAAGTCTATGCCCTGACAAACAATGCTGAAGAATCTGATGTTGAATTGTTCTAGTAAAACTTACAAGATTTTCTAGAACTGACACACCAAAAAAATGTCCTTTTCATTATAGGGGACTGGGATGGAATAGCAAGATAACAAGAAACACCTGAAATAACAGGGAAAGTGGGCCTTGTAGTACAGAATGGAGGAGGGAAAAGGTTAATAGGCTTTTTCCAAGAGAATGTGCTGGTCATAGCAAGCACCCTTTTACAACGTTACAAGAGAAGACTCTACAAATGGACATCATCATAGGTGGTCTACATCAAAATCAGAGTGATTATATTCTTTGCAGCAAAAGGTGGAGAAGGTCCATACAGTCAGCCAAAATAAGACCAGGAGTTGACTGTGGCTCAGATAATGAACTCCTTATTGCCAAATTCATACTTAAATTGAAGAAAGTAGGGAAAACTACTAGACCACTCATGTATGAGCTAATTCAAATCTCTTAGGATTCTACGTTCAGTTCAGTCAGTCAGTTGTGTCCGACTTTTTGCAACCCCATGAATCGCAGCACACCAGGCCTCCCTGTCCATCACCATCTCCCAGAGTTCACTCAGACTTATGTCCATCGAGTCCGTGATACCATCCAGTCATCTCTTCTCAGTCGTCCCCTTCTCCTCCTGCCCCCAATCCCTCCCAGCATCAGGGTCTTTTCCAATGAGTCAACTCTTCGCATGAGGTGGCCAAAGTACTGGAGCTTCAGCTTTAGCATCATTCCCTCCAAAGAAATCCCAGGACTGATCTCCTTCAGAATGCACTGGCTGGTTCTCCTTGCAGTCCAAGGGATTCTCATGAGTCTTTTCCAACACCACAATTCAAAAGCATCAGTTCTTCTGTGCTCAGCCTTCTTCACAGTCCAATGCTCACATGCATACATGACCACAGGGGAAAACAAACAAACAAACATAGCCTTGACTAGATGGACCTTAGTCAGCAAAGTAATGTCTCTCCTTTTGAATATACTACCTAGGTTGGTCATAACTATTATAGGAGTAAGCATCTTTTAATTTCATAGGTGCAGTCACCATCTGATTCTACGTTGGAAATGAGAAATATATTTAAGGGACTAGATCCGATAGACAGAGTGCCTGATGGACTGTGGATGGAGTTCAAGACATTGTACAGGAGACAAGGATCAAGACCATTCCCAAGCAAAAGAAGGGCAGCTAAGCAAAATGGCTTCTGAGGAGGCCTTACAAATATCTCTGAGAAGAAGAGAAGCAAAAAGCAAAGGAGAAAAGGAAATACATAACCTATTTTAGTGCAGAGTTCTAAAGAATATTAAGGAGAGATAAGAGAGCTTTCCTCAGTTTTCAGTGCAAAGAAATAGAGGAAAATAATAGAATAGGAAAGACTAGAGAACTATTCAAGAAAATTAAAGATAGAAAGGGAAAATTTCATGGAAGATGGGCTCAATAAAGGACAGAAATGTTATGGCTCTAATAGAAGCAGGAGATATTAAAAAGTGATAAGAATATACAGAAGAACTGTTCAAAAAAGATCTTCACGACCCAGATAATCACTTTGCTATGGCCACTCACATAGAGCCAGACATCCAGGAATGTGAAGTCAAGTGGGCCTTAGAAAGCATCACTATACAAAGCTAGTGGAGGTGGTGGAATCCAGTTGAGCCATTTCAAATCCTAAACGATGATGCTGTGAAAGTGCAGTGCTCAATATGCCAAAAAATTTGGAAAACTCAGCAATGGCCATGGAACTGTGAAACTTCTATTTTCAATTCAATCCCAAAGACAGGCAATGCCAAAGAATTCTCAAACTACTGCACAATTGCACTCATCTCATACACTAATAAAATAATCCTCCAAGTTCTCCAAGCTAGGTTTTCCATTTATGCTTACTACAAATTACTGGCTCTATTCTTCATGTTGTACAATACATCCTTGAGCTCATCTTACACCTAATACTTTGTGTCTCCCAGTCCTTCACCTCTGTATTGCCCCTTCCCTTCCCCCTCCCTACTGGAAACCAGTAGATTGTTCTCTATTTCTGTGAGCCTACATTTTGTTAAATTCTCTATTTTGTGTTAAAAATATCATTTCTATCTGAACTTCTTTACTTAGTATTATACCTTCCATGTTTTTTTTTATGTCAATTTTTTTTCTTTTTATGGCTGAGTAATATTCCAAAGGTCTTCTGGTGGCTGAGTGGCAAATAATCTGTCTGTGTATCAGGAAATATGGGTTCAATCCCTAGGTAAGGAAGATCCCCTAGAAAAGAAAATCATAACCCACTGGAGTATTCTTGCTTGGATAATTCCATGGGCAGAGGAAGCTGGAGGGTAGTGAATGGTGTTGCAAGGAGGGTTACTTGACTTAGTGATTGAACAACAACGATTGTCCCATGATACACATATGCCACATCCTTATCATTCATTTGACTATCATCTGGTGGCCGTTTGTGTTGCTTCTGTGTCTTGGTGAATTGAGTGACTTAAGCAATTTTGGGGGTACTTGTGCCTTTTAAATTAATGTTGTGTGTGTTTTAATATTTATCCAATAATGAAATTGATAGGTCATGTGCTATTCCATTTTTAGCCTTTTGAGAAATCTCCATACTGAAAAGCAAAAACAAAAACATTATTTAGCTCCTAAGGATTACCTTTTAAAAAGGAGAATTGAGTTTTGAGGCTGTTAGTTGCTGAAATCATATTTTGAAGTGTAATAAACACTTCTATGAGGTACGTGGCCTAGGGGCAACTATTATGTATGCCTTTTTAGTTAATGGCACTTCAACCCCACACATGAAAAGGCTCCATGGCTAAGTTCTCACCTCTGCACTCAGACAGAAACCTCAAGTACTCTTCCTTTTCACCAGTGTATCTTTGGAGCTCAGTCTGGACCCAGTTCTTCCCACCACTTTTTGCCTAACTGGACCTTCTGGTCTCATCTTCAACTCCCTAGGACCTATCTGGCTCCCTCTTCCTACATTTATCCCTTCCCTGCCCTCTCCATCCTTCAGTATCAGAGAACTGAGAGATACACCTAATTCCACTTCAGGTTGAATTTATTTACTGTTCATTACTAATGTATGTTGTTATAAGATTGTACTGTTGGCCAGTTATCATCAGTGATACACCTGAAGATTTCTGAGCTTTCTAGCCATGTTCTGAAGTGACTGACTCTCCACTGGTCCAGCTGGAATAGCAAGATTCTCCACTATCTCTGGGACCTCCTCCAGTTTGTTCTGGTTCAGCTTTTCATTCACCTTTGAACCTTGGCTACATAGTTTAAGCCTTTGATTTTCTTAAGTTTCTCTGAGATAGGAGATTTTTGAGAAGATTTCTTGGTCAGTTGTGGTTTAATTTGCTTATTCACCCTCACAGTTACCTTGGCCACCTGTAGAAAATAAGAGGAGTAAGGAATGGCATTGGTTTGGTGAAAAGACTGATGATGTTTTGAATTGAAGTCTTGAGGAGAAGGGATGTGTATAGAGAAGGAATATGTGACAGACAAGGACAGGGGTGGGGGGTTTTAAGGAGCAGTGTCAACAGAAAAGAGAAGTTTGGCTAGGTTCATCTCACCTTGACACTTCTTTTGGACCTAAATGGATAACAGGTCTTCATATTTTCCTCCTGGATATCTGGAGTCAACTGTTCCCAAACAGCTGTAGAGCCTTGTGGGTTCCCAGTCATCTTATTCATTTTGAAACTCAGAGTGGTCTACTCCAGAGGCCTTGAGCACCCCTGTATCTACCTATTCATAGGGAGCCATACCTTATGCTTTATGAGGTCAGCAAGTCATTTCCAGTCAATGGGGGCCCTGGGTGAGTGTTGACATCACAAAGCCCCATTCTGATACATTTGGGGAGGATGCAGAGCAAACTCAGATGATTTTGTGGGAGAAATGAGGCATTTAAAAAATACCTACAGATCTCTCCAAATTTACCTGCCATCCTCATCTCTCTAAGTTAATGGGTCACATGGAAGGAAGAGTGTTTCTCCTTCAATCTTGCCTCACAGCCACACTATTCCATGTTTCATTCTGTTGTCTCTTACCTATCACAGTTCTGAAGTTTTTGATATTTTGCCTAAAATTCCTCTATGATACTTAGGTGGTGAAAAGGAGAATCCATTCGCTTTCCTCCTATATGACCTCTTGATTCACCTTGAAGATGATTTATTTCTGGGCAATTTACCAGAAAACTTTTCCATCCCCCCTCCTTTTCTCAGTGTTCATGTAGCTCTCCTTAGGTTTCTAGTTTCCAGTCTGAAAACTCTGCTTCAGGCTGTGAGATTGCACTGAATACACTTGCTTTTAATCCTCTTGGAACTCGAAATCCTAGACTACATGACAACTGACCCTAGAGACTGAAATAGTGAGAAGTCACACAAAGGTAACACTTGAATACAAGACGCAGCATCACCCAACAAACAGTAGCTCCCTGTGCAGGATATCTAATCCAAGAAGCAAACACAACAAACATAAACAAATATAAAAACCCAGTCATCAGCAGACAGGATTTCCATCTGCCTCACCCTTGCCAAGCAGGGGTAAAAGAAACAAAAAAAGAAAACTCAGCACATATCTCACTCTATACACCATATGCACAGCCCTGAACCAAGTTTCAGAAGGCAGAAACAAAAAAAATAGTGAGAAGTAACACAAAGGTAACACTTGAATACAAGACGCAGCATCACCCAACAAACAGTAGCTCCCTGTGCAGGATATCTAATCCAAGAAGCAAACACAACAAACATAAACAAATATAAAAACCCAGTCATCAGCAGACAGGATTTCCATCTGCCTCACCCTTGCCAAGCAGGGGTAAAAGAAACAAAAAAAGAAAACTCAGCACATATCTCACTCTATACACCATATGCACAGCCCTGAACCAAGTTTCAGAAGGCAGAAACAAAAAGGAAGGAAGAATTCAAACTTGAAGCCTAGGAGATAGAGACGTTAAATATAAAATGTTTTTTAAAAATTGAAAAGGCAGAGAAATACTACCTAAACGATGGAACAAGCTACAAACACAGAAGTCCACATTAATATAGGGGAAATAGGCAAACTATTTGAAAAATAATTCAGAATAATGATAGTAAAGATGATCAAAACACTTGAAAACAAAGTGAAGAAAAAATGCAAGAATCGTAAATAGGGTCTTTTTTTTTTGAAAAGTGATAGTAGGTTAAAAAAATTAAAATTAAAAGAGTAATAGAGGACTTAAAAAATTTTTTTAAAGGAGAAGAAAAAATAGGAAGAAAAAACAATCAAACAAAAACATCTACCAAAAAAAAAATAATAATAAAAAATAATAATAATAAAAAAAAGAGAACGGTCAAAAAATAGTATCGCTATTTCTGGGACTTTTTCTGGTGTTGTAGGCAGTGGTGGGGTCACTTCCAAGGCGGTTCCCGCTGTTCAGCTTCCTTTGTTTGCTGGTCTCTTCAGTGTCCTATTTCCGCCCTGACACAGGGGGGCGGTGGAAGTCACTTTTTTTTTTTTCTTTTTTAGGCTCACTTGGTCAGTTGCACTGGGGGAAGGGAGGGATGCTGCTACCAATAGCTCTGGCGTATATTCGCAGTGTCTCAGCCCCGCTGGGCCTGCCCCTACACCCGGCACACACCGCTCAGGTTCTACGTTTCTCTGCCGGGGACCGTCTGAGGCTGGCCCTAGGCTGCAGGCACCTCCCTGGTCTGAGCCTCTCAGGCTCGGCGCCCAGGTAGTCACAGACTCGATTGGGCCTGCACGTTGTGCCCTTCCCAGGACCTAGCAGCTCAGGTGTTCAGCGAGCACAGTCGCGCGGCTTATCGCCCTCTCCTGCTGCTCAGTTTTCCGGGTGTAACCCTGGACTCCTTGTCAGGCAAATTGTGACTGTCCAGCACCCCAGGAAGTCTCAGTTAGCAAAGAAGCCTGCTTGCAGTTTGATCAGCAAAGTCCCTCCAGGGCTGCGATTGCCACGTTCCAGCCCTTACGGCTCTGGCTGCCTGTCGCTGATGGGGGCTGGCGGGCAGCCGGCTATTTGTGTTCCGTCCTTTGTTCTGTGCGCAGTCCTGGCAGTGTCTTATGTTAGAGCTTTTCGTGTGGTAACTGTCCCACAGTCTGGTGTGCTAGTTAGTTCGCTAGTTAGTTCTGAGTTAGTTCGCTCTGGTTACGCGCAGGCGTTCGGGCTGATCTTAAGAAGCGCTGCCGCCTGCGTCTCCCGCGCCTCCTTGCCCAGCCCCCACTTGCTAGTGGCGAATGCAGGTGTCTGCTCTGCTTCTCCGCTGGGGGAATTACCACTGGGCTCCTAACCTGTTGGTCTTAATCACCATATATTTTTCTTCCCTGTTATGTGCTTCCAAGACTCGCCACAGATTCAGCAGTGAGAGTGTTTCCTGGCGTTTGGAAACTTCTCTCTTTTTAAAACTCTTTTCCTGGGATAGGACTCCCTTCCTGGGACAGAGCTCCCTCCCTTGTTTCTTTTTTTGTCTTTTGTGTTTTTCCTACCTGTTTTTGAAGACAATGTTCTACTTTTCTGGATGCCTGATGTCCTCTGCTCGCATTCAGAAGTTGCCCTGTAGAATTTACTCAGCGTTGAGATGTTCTTTTGATGAATTTGTGCAGGAGAAAGTGGTCTCTCCGTCCTATTCCTCCACCATCTTAGGCGCCCCCCCCCATCTGTATTCTCCTTACAGAACTGTTTGATGGAAGCTGAGAATTCTCAACATATTATCTTTCAACAGTTCATTCTAAAATTTCTCTATTTCTCTCTGTGTATTTAGAGAAAATATTTTTGTGCTTCATTTCAATTTATTAATTCTTCATTTAATTATGGTTCCAAATAGGAAAAGGAGTACATCAAGGCTGTATATTGTCACCCTGCTTATTTAACTTCTATGCAGAGTACATCATGAGAAACACTGGGCTGGAAGAAGCACAAGCTAAAATCAAGATTGCTGGGAAAAATATCAATAACCTCAGTTATGCAGATGACACCACTCTTATGGCAGAAAGTGAAGAGGAACTAAAGAGCCTCTTGTTGAAAGTGAAAGAGGAGAGTGAAAAAGTTGGCTTAAAGCTCAACATTCAGAAAACTAAGTTCATGGTATCTGGTCCCATCACTTAATGGCAAATAGATGGGGAAACAGTGGAAACAGTGTCAGACTTTATTTTGGGGGGCTCCAAAATCATTGTAGATGGTGACTGCAGCCATGAATTAAAAGACACTTACTCCTTGGAAGAAAAGTTATGACCAACCTAGATAGCATATTCAAAAGCAGAGACATTACTTTGCCAACAAAGGTCTGTCTAGTCAAGGCTATGGTTTTTCCAGTGGTCATGTACAAATGAGAGAGTTGGACTGTGAAGAAAGCTGAGCACCAAAGAATTGATGCTTTTGAAGTGTGGTGTTGGAGAAGACTCTTGAGAGTCCTTTGGACTACAAGGAGATCCAACCAGTCCATCCTAAAAGAGATCAGTCCTGGGTGTTCATTGGAAGGACTGATGCTAAAGCTGAAACTCCAATACTTTGGCCACCTGATGCAAAGAGTTGACTCACTGGAAAAGACTCTGATGCTGGGAGGGATTGGGGGCAGGAGGAGAAGGAGTCAACAGAGGATGAGATGGCTAGATGGCATCACTGACTCGATGGACATGAGTTTGAGTGAACTCTGGGAGTTGGTGATGGCAGGGGGGCCTGGCGTGCTGCAATTCATGGGGTTGCAAAGAGTCAGACATGTCTGAGCGACTGAACTGAACTGAACTGATAAAGAGATTATCCTATTAATTTATTGACAACTGTATTTTTCAAATTAATGATTTTACTTTTAAAAATCCATTTGTTCTTTTTCCATTTTGTAATTTTGTTATTTGTAGATATTATACCTTCATTTCTCTCTCTAAAGACACTAAACATATTTATTTTGAAATCTATTTCAGATTTTCCTGTTATTTATATCTACCTGTAGTGAATTCATATTCTGATTATTGATTTTGTTGACTTTGTCATATCTTTTGTGGACTTTTTTGGAAATTTTATATTTTTAGGATTATTTGTAATGGATGGATATTTCTCTCACTCTTTTTCTTTGGACTTATTCTCCATTTAGTGGCCTTGAAATAATTGTCCCTGGGCCAGCCAGGAAAGCTTGAAAAAGACCTGAATGCTTGGAAAGATTGATGGCAGGAGGAGAGAGGGGCAACAGAGGATGAGATGGTTGGATGGCATCATCAACTTATTGGGCAAGCTCCAGGAGATAGTGAAGGATGGGGAAACCTGGTGTGCTGCAGTCAATGGGGTCGCAAAGAGTCTTAGCGACTGAAATAACAAAGCCAGCCAAAACCATGTCTTATGTTGGAGGTCTAGGACTCCAGCTCTGCAGTGAAATTGGAGATATCATAACTTCAGCCTGGCTTGTTTTTTTCCCCTTGGTCTCAAAGCTCTACTTTCTCTTACCTTCCTTAGCCCAAGAAACATTTGGCAACAATAGTTAGGAGGCCTGAAAGTCAACCCCAAAGAATATTTTATTTTATATTTTCTTAAATGTTAAAGTCAAAAGTGAAATATGATCACTTGTCTCCTCCCACTTTAGATGAGGAATTTAGCATATAAATTCCTCCTTCATTTTTACTTCTTGGTTTTGCTGATATGATTTGGGATTTTAATTCAAGATTATTGCTCTCAATTTATTGTTTTAAATAGCCCATTTCCTTCTTAAACTGGAGTGCTCCAGTGTAATAGAATAGGAACACCCACGGTTTTCTAGCTTGCCTTAAATGGAGCACTGATGATTATGAAGAAGATGAAGGAAATAGAGGACTGCCAATTTTTTTCTACCTGGATGATGATTACAAAAAAAAAGAAAAGTAACATAACTAAAATAGGTGCTTTTAATAAGTTCTAATAGTCATAATTTCTTTTCAGAGATGCTTTCAACTTAGATCCTTATTGTAAATAGCTTATCCAGTAAGGACTGGAAATACTTGTGAGGATGTGGAGATACTTAAATGTAAAGTATTTGCAGGCACTAAAAATAAACACCAAACCTAATGGTTTACACCATAATGGAATTTATGGTCTAAACTTAGTCATCTATAGTTTATCTTCAAGTTCACTTTCAGCACATTTTGTTCTGTCTTTCCTCCCATTGAAAAAGTGAAAGTGACTCAGTCGTGTCCGACTCTATGACCCCATGGACTGTACCCCTCTAGGCTCCTCTGTCCATGAAATTCTCCAGGCCAGAATATTGGAGTGGGTAGCATTCCCTTCTCCAGGGGAACTCCCCAACCCAGGAATCAAACCCAGGTCTGCCACATTTCAGGCGGATTCTTTACCATCTGAGCCACCAGGGAAGCCCTTCATTTTCATAGATCTTGTCAAAGACCCTCATGACCTTCATGTTGCCAGACCCTATAGACTAGCACCCCTGGAGGAGGTGGGGCATAGCTCCCCAGTCCTCAGGTGTGAGCTGCATGTAGTGACATCCTTCCAAAGAGTAAAGTATGGAAAACTTTACAACAGAGAAATCTGATAGAGAAATCTGTAGCCAAGTGATCAGGGCTGTAGCTGGGTTGTAGCCAAGGTTGATCAGGTGATCAACCTTCAGAGTGAAGAGTCAGGGACTTCCCTGGTAGTTCACTGGTTAAGAAGCTGCTTTTCAATGCAAGGGACACAAGTTCAATCCTTGGTCTGGAGACTATGATCCCACATGCTGGGGGCTGGGAGGGGGAGGGGAGAAAGGTGGAAAGGGAGGCAGGCAGCTAAGCCCGTGTACCACAGCTGGGGAGCCTGCATGCTTCAGCTAGAGAAAAACGCGTACGCTAGTGAAGAGCTCCCCCACACAACAAACACTAGTACAGCAAAAAAAAAAAAAAAAGAAAAAGAATTTTAAGTCATATTGATAGCATGTGCCCTGGAGAAGATGTGATGAGAATTCCTCCCCGAATCCCATAACGCAGTCTAGCCATGGTTCAAACATCAGGCACACTCAGGTTAAAGAATAGTTTATGAAATATCTAACCAGTTTTCTCCTCAAAACTATCAAGGTCCTGAACAATGAGGAAATTATGAAAAACTGTCAGAGTCCAGAGGAACTTAAGGAAACATCATGACCAAATGTAATATGGTTTCACAGATGGGATCCTAGGACAGAAAAGGGGTATTAGGTAAAAATTAAGAAAATATGAATAAAATACAATATATGCAGATTACTCTAGGGATAGAATAAGTGGTACTTGATTTAGTCTGGTGAGTGGGGGCGGAAAGGTTTCTTTGACAAACCGTATATAAACTAAAGCCTGAAAAGCGACTAAAAACCACCACAAGAGTGGGATGATCCACATGCTACCAGAAAAAAAGCATATTCTATTGAAGAAAAACCAGCCCAGTATCATATGACCATCATCCTACTGCTTCTCCAGGGCAGCCTCTTAAGAGGCTGTGATTAATCCCAGTTTATGGATGAGGAAATGAAGACTATGTTCCCAGTGCCACACAGATGAGGAAATAGCAATCATGTTCCTAGTGGCACACAGCTGATTGGTGGTTAAAACAGAATTGGGATCCCATCAGACTCTAAAACCTAAATCCTTTCCTCTTGTGCTCCCTTCCACTTGCCTATAAATGTAGGCTGTGGTCAGGCAGTTTCTCACTTTGGAAAACAAGAACGCTTGGAGTTAACGTGCAGATCAGCAGGAATTCTGGGAACGGCTGGCCAGAGCACCGTGAATTCTAAATTGCTCTCACAAGAAGCCTTCTCGTACTTGCCAGGAACCAGAGCCCTCTGAATCCAGAGGTCACATTCCAACCTATGAACCCGAGGGGAATTATGTATCATGAAAATATGGCCTGGGAGCTGGAACCAAGGGAGAAAAAAAAAAAGCTGGTTATGGAAACAGGAATTAGAGCAATGGAAAGAAGGATGAGGCTGGAAACAGGCCATTCTTGGGTGGAGGAGAGGTGGACAAGGTGAAGAATTCAGTCTTAGCTTGGAAGGTGCCACCCAGTAGAGTCATAAGTCAGCCCACGGTCGTTAACTTAAAGGGCTCACTTCCACTTCCACCTCCAGCTTTATTCCTCATTACCACTTTAACTAGCCATTCAACAACCAGGAGGAACTGTCCAAACCTAGCACCTACCTGAGAAGTTTTCCTGTGTATTCTCATCAGCTGAGCCTGGGAATAGAGCAACGTTTCTGGAGCAGGATAGGGAAAGGGAGATACCTAACACAGAAAAACTCAAATGCTGGACTGAGGCATTACAGTACTGGTCACAAAAGGAGTGATATAAAAGTCCTTAAAATGCAAAAAAAAAAAAAAGTAAAAAAGAAAATCTCTGGAACACCCATACCAATGCAAAAAAAAAAAAAAAACTCAGAGTGGGTAGACTATTAAGCAGGATGATTATATGTTTAGTAATGAACAGGGCTGGAAATGTAACACTGTTCAGTATTATTGGTCAAGTGAACGTGGGGCTGGGAAGGGAACAGCGAAAAGCTGGCATTCTTTGCATTTTTGTCACAGTTCCCAGGTGAAGCGCTTAATGTGAGCAACCCCTAAGTTTAGGAGAGTGGTATCTTTCAGGTGCTCTGGAGCACACCTAGTCAGACCCTGGGACTTGGACTGTTCTCTCCTGGGTCCCGTCCACCTATAGGATGGCCTTTCAGAGGCTGATCTGTGGTCCATGCCCTCATCTGAAAGATGGCCAGAATTTTCTCTAGGGCTCCCCTGATGACTTGGACGGTAAAGAATCTGCCTGCAGTGCAGGAGATGCGGGGTTTGATCCCTGGGTTGGGAAGATCCCCTGGAGAAGGGAATAGCTACTCACTCCAGAATTCTTGCCTGGAGAATTCTATGACCCGTGGTCTGTGTGGTCGTTTGATAGATAGCCAGAATTTTCTCTAGGGTGAATTATATCGCAGGGATCCAGATTTGGGGCACGCCTAGTACCTCCTAACGACTTCGCTAGAGAGACTCAGTTTTGCCACACAGATGGATTCAGGCATGTTGTTCACTTTCCAAGCAGGCTCGAATCAAAGGGAGGTGTGGTAGAAATTCAGAACTTTGAAGCTGGAAGCAATTGACATTTGGATCCTGGAGGAGGAAGGGGAAGTATTTGTGGTTAGGTGTTTATATTGGCTCAGATAACAGGGCTTGAACAGTTGTGGTCTTACTTTCTCATCATCACGCCCTCGGCATCAGTGCCCTGAGCTGGCTACGTGGGGTCCTAGGGACATTCCTCACTAGGTGACCTTTGTCCTGGCTGTTTCTAACACAAGCACCATTAGCTGTCCTGAGCTCGGGATATTAAATGTCGAGGAGCTGGGATAGGGTGGGAGTTCACCGGGTCAGCCTGCTGCTCTGGCTCTGAGCACAGCTTACTGTTGATCATTTGGCAAGAAGTTTGGTACCAGAAGGTAGCATGACTCTGAATTATTAACAGGCCTACATGGAGACAACTATATGAGGTATGTATATTAAGTACTATGAAGTCTTTTTACAAAAAAAATACCAGAAGATTTTGACTGAATACCACTGACTTCAATGTTCTTACTCCTCGAGGCCAGCTATACGCTGATGCCATCTTGCTCTTAACACTGACCATTCTTGGTGTTGGAACTCATCTTGGGAAATGGTCTTGGAGGATTTGTCTCATTCCTTTGCACATCATCAGTGGTGAGTCTTCATTCTTGGAGGATGTCTTGGGTTTGAGGAAAGAGCCAAAAGTCATGATGATCTCAGTTGTGAATGATAGGTGATTTGGCAGAGAATTCTAATTTTTGGAGAAAATAATTATTAAACACTCCCCCACTCCCACCGTAGCTCCCATCATCTCTCTGACTCATATCACAGAGTTCAAGAATTTTAGTTTTAGGAAGGGTAAGGAGAAATAATGGAAGGCATTCCAAAAGAACTTTACACTGAATGATATTTGGGCAATCTAAACTCAGTTCTGAATTTGGAGTATCAATATCATTTTATTTGGGGACTATTAAAAAGGACTGGTATTTCAAGCCAATAAAATTAGTAATACTAACATTTGTGCAATGCTTTTAACTTTTTCAGGGGGCCTTTGGAACCCACATGCAGTGGTTACCAAGTTCCAATGAGGCAATATTTGATTGCAGTGATTTTAACCCCTTCAGGTATCGTTAAAAAAGAGAGGGGGCTTAAACTAACGTTGGAGATATTTTCTTGGGGTGCCTTGATTGGCTGAGAACTGGTCAAGAAACTCTTGATCTTTTAAAAATATACTATCATATTTTATGGTTAACAGTTAAGAACCTGGGCTTGGCAGCCAGCCTGCCTGCATTCAAATGTCTCCATTGCTTACTTAGCTCAAGTTAGCTCTTGGAACCTGTTTCTTTATTTGTAAAATGGGGATAATAATAGTACCCACGTCATAGCAATATTTTTTTGAGTATCAGATGAATTTAAGATATATACATTGCACATAGCCAGCACTCAACAAATGTTAACTATAACTATTATTAGTATTATTATTTCCCAAACCACACTATAAAATAGGTTGGGCAGGTATTCTGAATTTCAATTTTATTTAATTGGCATAATAATCTTGATTGTTAGATGTGAAAAGACCTAGAGAATAAAGTATAAGAGGGTGAAATTTTTAAAACTCCCTGTATACAAGCTGGATTATAACAATAATACTTATTTTTTCTTTTCAGTGATTCTAGTAAATGATACTCACTCTATTTTAGAACACCATGCTTAAACTGGAATTTGTGAACTCTGTTTAGTCTGTTACTTTTTTCTGCTCAGAGTATTTCTGAAAAAGTAAAAGGTTTAATATCTATGAATGCTTTACAAATTATGATAGAGGTGTTGCAGAAAATGGATTTCAGTTTCATTTGAAACTGAAGCAAATGATTGCAAAATTCCTTTTCCAGAGAACATTCTAGAAAAATTTGTGGATTTTTGGTTTTATAATATGTGAAAAGGTCTTCCTCAAACAGTGTTGTTAATTTGGGGTTTACATGGCAGAGTTTGAGTATTTGGTGATATACGACTTCCTCCATTCACCCAAAATACTATGATACATTCATGTCCTGTGATCAAGGACAAGTCACTTCTTTTATTTGGTCAAGTTATTCAATCACTCTAAATTTAAATTTTTTCATCAATAAAAATAGGTTAATAAAATGCTTAGCATTAGACTGAGAAAGGGTATTCGTGTGTGATGTATAAACAATCTACAGTCATTTGCCTAGTTGTCTCTGTTAGGTAGCTACTTGTTCTGAGAAGTAAGAGATGACATATTGAAAATACTTAGCACTGTGCTTGGTGCTAAGCTTTATTGAACCTCTCAATAAAGATGAGCTACTAAGATAAATATTATTATTGTTTCTACACCATGATGACAACACTTGCATTGACTCCTGCCCTTCAAGATCTCATGTGAGCTCACTGTCCCTCTCTAGTTCCAAGAGATTGGTTCACATATCACATGATGCTATCTTAAAAAAAAATTTTTTTTTTAATTTTTAACTGGAAGATAATTGCTTTACAATATTGTGTTGGTATCTGCCATATAGTATGAACCATCCATAGGTATACATATGTTCCCTCCTTCTTGAACCTTGCTCCCACTACCCCCAACCCCATCCCATACCTCTAGGTTGTCACAGACCACCGGGTGACCTCTCTGCACATACAGCAGTGTTTTTAAAATATATATTTATTTAGCTGCATTGGTCTTAGTTGCAGCACACTGGATCTTCTCTGGGTCAGGCGGTGTCTTTTGTTGTGATGTAGATTTTTTAGTTGTGGTGAGTAGGTTCAGTAGTTGTCTTTTGTGGGCTTAGTTATTCTAGGGCATGTGGGATCTTAATTCCCCGACCAGAAATTCTTAACCACTGGACCACCAGGGAAGACCCACATGATGCTGTATTTTATTGTACATGTGCAAAACCCAGGAGCTTGACAGGATGTACAGCTTTAAGAGGACTCCTTCTACTGCTCCAAGCATTAGGAATTCTGTACATTTGTGAATGTAACTAAGAAAGGCTGCTTGAGCTGGAAAAGGGAGTATGGAGAGGTTATCATGTCTACATGACATGGGACATGGCAGGGAGCTGTAGGAAAAATTAGAGAGAGAGGATAATACTGCTGGCAGAGTGCTTAAGATTATGGTGCTGTGAGTAGTGTGGCTAGTGTGGGCAGTCTTACTTCTTTGCTCTGGGGTTAGTAAAGGCTTTTGCAGAGAGAATGAGGGTTGCACCCCTCTTGTTGAGGGCAGCCAAAGCACAAGGCCTTGGGAGTTGGGAAAAAAGAGGGTCTGACAGATCCATGCAGACTGCTCCGAGCCAAACACTTTGGGGTCTGAGCACTGTCTGCAATCCTATGTAGCCTCCCCAAGCACCCTATGTACCTCCTCTGCATCCTCCGGTGCCTTGTGCATTGCTGTTAGTACAACTGTTCAACTGCATTACAAGAAGTTTCTTCACCATCTGAGCCACCAGGGAAGCCCCAGTGTAACTGTTCAACAAAATAAGCTCTTCCACCTGAGAAGAGATGTAACACGATGTTACCTCTTCCTCACTTGCTGCTCTCAAATATTCTGTATTGAAGGTCCATGCCCCTGCTCACTGGGAAATGGGTCCTTTAATGACATTTTGTTCATTTTGAAAATCTAATAATTTAACGATTTTTAGTTATAAAAACTTGGTCTGGTTCCATGTAAAACTTTAGCCTCAGGGATTTCCCTGATGGTTCAGTAGTTAAGACTTCACCTTCCAGTGTAGGGGATGTGCAGGTTTGATCCCTGGTTAGGGAACTAAGATCCCGCATGCCTCGCGGCCAAAAAACCAAAAACACCAGAAGCAATATTGCAACAAATCCAATAAAGTAAAGAGTCCACAACAAAAAATCTTTAAAAAAAAAATTAGCTTCATATATGATCCAAATCTCCTCCTGTATCTCTCTCCCTCCTTCCCCCAGGCAGAGGTGAGGCTTGTGGCTTGGGGACTGAAGGTGGGAACAAGACTGGTCTTTACTGTCCCTCTGCACTTATCAAGGTGTGTTTTCTCTGACACTGGGGCCAACGGAGGAAGAAAGAGGGAGCAGGCTGCCCTTGGCTGTGGTTGCAATTGTGCCCCCGCCTCGCCCTGCTTTCATCTGCTTCTGTCTCTTACACACCTCTGCTGCAGTTGTGCTCTTGGAATAGGTGGATGGCAACATTTCTTTTCTGAGGGATGCTCACCCAAGTCCCCCTCCATTGCTGAGGACATCCCTGGTGGGGCACCCATGTTGGCTGCCAGCCTTCCAAGCATAGCACATCCTACCTGTCCTCTGGTTGGCCCAGTAGGGCCTGGACTGCCCATCTCTTCTGCCTCTCTGCTAAGCTCTCAGCTTCTTCACCCAGCACTGTTCCTGTGTGCCCTCTTCCTCATCCTCAGGTCTCTCTGAGAACTGGGAGGAGGAGGAATTTTCTCCATGTTCTTTCTGGGCACATGACACTGCCTTTAAACCCTGACAGCTCAGGTGAAGGGACCGCCTATCTTCAGAATTTCAGGATGAGAAGCAGGCAGCACTTCATACATTTCCATATGCTCTAAACTTTAGAGAAGCCAGGTGCAGTTCTTTCTATGTTCTGTTCACATGGCAGCTCCATAGAGGACCTGCCAACCCCTCATTTCAGTGGGTACCCAGGTGGGTTGAAAGAGACAGGACTCCTTTGCTTTGGCAAGTTCTCTCAGTGTATATATCTGATGCTCTTCAGGATCAGGAAGGTGCTAGCCTACAGGAGGGCAAGCCCCTCTTTCTTCTCCAAGGGGGAGAGAAGAGCATCTATGCACAGACACCACCCTCCTCACTGTCCACTGCTCCTCTCCTCTCCCCAGCAGGAGTGGGGTGGGAGGTCATGCAGGTGAGTTGTTCTGACACCTCTTGGTGAGCTCCATGGCGTAGTGTCTGCTCCCAGCCACTGACCTCTTCCCGTGGGTTTCTTTAAGGTCTGAGAGTCCTGGTGCCTTTAATTTTGGCTAGGGGGCCCAGCCCACAATCCTAAGACTTTAGAAAGGTCCTCTCCTACCAACTTGTTGCTCCATCTTATTGGAATTTCCTGTTTCTTGCTTCTGTCTCCTCTGTCATAAGCTTCTCAAGAACGTAGCTTGTATCTTACTGTATGTTTATGAGTATAGACTTCTTCAATGTTTACAATTGTGGTAAAATGCACATCACATTGGTTACCATCTCAACCACTTCAAGTGCACAATTCACTGGCATTACGTATGTTCCCCTTGTTGTGCAACCGTCCCCATCATCCATCTCCAGAACTCTTTTCACTTTCTCAACTGAAACTGTACTATTAAACAAATTTCTCCTCTCCAGGTGGCTTGGTGGGAAAGAACCTACCTACCATGCAGGAGACATGGGTTCTATCCCTGGTTTGGGAAGATCT
The DNA here is from genome assembly GCA_006408695.1 of Aepyceros melampus. Classification (NCBI taxonomy): domain Eukaryota; kingdom Metazoa; phylum Chordata; class Mammalia; order Artiodactyla; family Bovidae; genus Aepyceros; species Aepyceros melampus. Next base: position 150,795 of record SJXQ01004456.1, read on the forward strand.
CCTGGAGAAGGAAATGCAACCCACTGCGGTATTCTTGCCTGGGAAATTTCATGGACAGGGGAACCTGGCGGGCTGCAGTCCATGGAGTCACAAAGTCAGAGACTGGTGCGTGACTGAGTACACACACACATTTCTTCTTCCTATAGTCCCTGGCAAACACCATTCTGTTTTCCGTCTCTATGAATTTGACTGCTCTACCTCATGTTAGTGGAATCATGAAGCGTCTGTCTTTTTGCGATGGGCTTATTAATTCATTTAGTATAACAACCTTAAGGTTCATCTATGTTGCAGCATGTGTAAGAATTTCCTTATTCTTAAAGTGAAAGTGAAGTCGCTCAGTCATGTCTGACTCTTTGCGACCCCATGGACTATAGCCTACCAGGCTCCTCCTTCCATGGGATTCTCCAGGCAAGAGTACTGGAGTGGGTTGCCATTTCCTTCTCCAGGGGATCTTCCCAACCCAGGGATCAAACCCGGGTCTCCTGCATTCCAGACAAATGCTTTAACCTCTGAGCCACCAGGGAAGCCCTATTCTTAAAGGCGGAACAATATTCCATTGTTTGTATATAACTCATATTGTTGAACTGTTCATCCAGTGATGGATACCTGGGTTGCTTCTACCTTTTGGCTTTTGTTAATAATGCTACTATGAATATGGGTGTACACATATTTCTTCAAGACCCTACTTTCAATTCTTCTCAATTCTAGTATATACTAGAAGTTGAACTGCTAGATCATACGGTAATTTTGTGTTTAATGAATTGAAGAATCACTGTAGTATTTTCAGTAGCAGCTGTACCATTTTACATTTCTACCATCAGTGCACAAAGACTTCAAGTTTTCCAAATTCTTTCCAGTACTTATTTTGCTGATTTTTTTGTAGTAGCAATTTTAAGTGTGAGAAGTGGTATCTCACTGCTGTTTGGATTTGCATTTCACTGTTAATTAGTGATATTGAACATCTTTTCATTTTGTTATTGGCTATTTGTGTATCTTCTTTAGAGAAATGTCTATTTAAGTCCTTTGTCCATTTTTAACAAACTATTTGATTTTTCATTGTTGAGGTACATATATATTCTAAATATTAACCATTTATTAGATATATGGTTTGTAAATATTTCCTCCCATCCTGAAGATACCCTTTATACGTGATTGTGTCCACTGTTGCACAAAAGATTTTGAAGTTTGATATCGTTTCATTTCTCTATTTTTCTTTTGCTGCCTGTACTTTTGGTGTTATATCCAAGAAATCATTGCCAAATCTCATGTTATGACATTTATATCTTTGCTTTCTTCTGGGAGTTTTATAATGTTCAGTCTTAAACCCATTTTGAGTTAATTTTTGTATATGGTGTAAGATAAGGTTCCAGCTTCATTCTTTTGCATATAAATATCTTATTTTTCAAATATCATTTATTTACGAGCCTGGCCTTTTCCCACTGAATGATCTTGGCATCCTTAAAATCATTTGATCATATATACAAGGGTTTATTTCTGGACTCTATTCTGTTCCATTGGTGCATGCATGGGTGTGTGCTAAGTCGCTGGAGTTGTGTCCACCTCTTTGTGACCCCCATGGACTGTAGCTTGCCAGGCTCCTTTGTCCATGGGATTTCCTAGACAAGAATACTGAAGTGGGTTGCTGTTTCCTCCTCCAACAGATCTTCCTGACCTAGGAATCAAACCATATCTCCTCCAGCTTCTGCATTTTGGGTGAATTCTTTACTGCTGAGCCACCAGGGAAGCCCCTCCATTGGTCCATATATCTGTCTTTATAACAGTAACATACTATTTTGATTGCTATAGCTTTGTAATAAGTTTTGATATCAGGAAGTGTGAGACCTCCAGCTTTGTTCTATTTTCAAATTGGGTTATTCATGGTTCCTTCAAATCTTACGTAAATTTTAGGAAGGATTTTTCTATTCCTACAAAAATTACCAGGAGTTTTTGATAGGGACTGCATTAAATCTACAGATCACTTGAGTAGTATTGACATTTTAATCATACTGAGTCTTTTAATCCATGAATATGTGAGGTCTTTCCATTTATTTGTGATTTCTTTACGTTTTTAAGCAATACTTTGTAGTTTTCAATATATAAGTACTTTGCCTCCTTGGCTGAGTTTATTCCTAACCATTTTATTCTTTTAATGTTTTTGGAAATTTAATTGCTTTCTTAATTTTCTTTTTTGATTATTCATTGTGAGCATATAGAAATTAATTTTTTATATTGGTTGTATATCCTCTGATTGTGTGTGTAATGTTTAGAGTTTTCTACATGTAAGACTATGTCATCTGAAAACAGAGATAATTTTACTCCTTATTTTCAAATTTGGATGCTTATCATTTCTTTTTCATGTCTAATTGCTCTAAGACTTCTAATATTACGTGAAAAAAAGCCATCCCTCTCTTGTTTCATATCTTAAAAGGAAAGCTTTCAGACTTTCCTCACTGAGTATAATGTCAGCTTTCTGCTTCTCATATGTGATCTTTATTATGCTGACATAATTTCCTTCTAGTCTTAGTCTGTTGAGTATTTTTATCACAAAGAGTGTTGAATTTTGTCACGTGTTTTTTTCCTATGTTAATTGTAGTTGTCAAGTAATTTTTCCCCCTTCATTCTGTTAATTTGGTTGTTAAGTTATACTGACTGATTTTCATATGTTAAACCATCCTTGCATCCCAGGAACAAATCCCACTGGGTCATGGTTATGTTCCTTTCAATGTGCTGATTGAATTCTTTTAGCATTTTGTTGAAGATTTTTGTATCAATATTCTTCTATTTGGATATTGATCTATAGTTTTCTTTTCTTTGTTTGACTTTTGTATCAGGTTAATGGGTAATGCTGACCTTATGGAATGAATGTAAATATTGGTTCTTCCTCTTTAAGTTTTTGGAAGAGTTTGAGGAAAGTTGATGTCAGTTGTTCTTTTGATGCTTAGAATTCACTAGTGAAGCTACCTGGTTCTGGGCTTTTCTTTGTTAAGTGGTTTTTGTTATTACTGGTTCAGTCTTACTGATTATTGGTTTGTTTAAATTTTCTATTTCTTCATGATTCAGTCTTGGTAGAGTGTGTATTTCAGGAATTTGTCCATTTCATCTAGGAGATCCAATTTGTACTTTTTAATAGTAGCCTCTGATAATCCTTCTTATTTCTGTAAAATTAGTTGTAATGTCCATTACTCATCATATTTTTATGTTTAACCTATCCAATGCTTATCCATGTTGAGATACCTAGAAATGATTTATTAAACTGAATACAAAAGAGAAAAACACTGGACTCTTTCAACCATGTTTTCAAACCCATCGTGGATAGGTTCACTGAGAAGGAATGGACCTGGAGAAGGAAGCGGCCTTAGTAAGGCCTTCACATCAGGACTTGGGTCACTGGGGTAAGGTTTTCAGGGCTGGCCCTGGATGCTAGGTAGTGTGACACCTTGCGAGATGTGATGGGTCTTTAGGCATGCTGTGGGTGAGAGAGACACAGTGATCTTCCCATTATGCAGCCCAGAACCCATAGAATGGGTTTAACCTGGCTTAGGGAGCCAGCATCTCCCAGATCCTACCTTGGACAGCTCTTTCCATGCTGCTGTGGAGACCAGTGGAGGTGCAGTGGATCAATCCACATGGAAAGTTGTCTGCCAGGGACAACTGCTCTTGAAAAAGCAGAGTCCAGGCTAGGAGTTAGTCAGTGTGCCTCTTCAGGACAGAGCAGAGTACCTCTGTTTCTTCCCTTTTGTAGTTATGACCAGGAAAAGCCATAGGTCATCCATGTATGTGGAGAGGGCAGTGGCTAGCTTCTTGTCACAGTGCCTGCCCTCACCAACTTTGATCTGCTTTCACAGAAGCAATCTGTGAAATTGATTGCTGTGAAATGCCCCTCGTAATCTTAAGGGGCATGCCTCATCCCCGCCATGGACAGCCAAAGTGGGCAGACTGCTGTTTTCACATAAAAAGCCTGTCTTTCTGCTTGCCTGGTGGCTCAGTGGTAAAGAAGCCACCTACTAATGAAGGAGACCATCTGCCATGTAGGAGACCTGGGTTTGATCCCTGGGTTAGGAAGATCCCTTGGAGAAGGGAATAACTACCCACTCCAATATTTTGCCTGGAGAATCCCATGGACAGAGAAGCCTGGCAGTCTACAGTTGGAAGGAGTCGGACATGACTGAGCAACTAAACCACTACCATCACAGAATGATTTCAGACTCTTATTTGCAACTCTGCCTCTCCCACCTACCCCTTGTGCCACCAGGAATCTTTCTGTACCATCTTGCACCAGTCAGCTTTTGCAAGTTTCCACCATTAAGATAGTGCCTGGCACCTAGGTAGGTGCTGGATTCTTTCTATTAATATTACTGTCACCTTTCCAGAGTGTACTAGTTAAGAGATGATGGAAGAGAGGTGTGTTCTCTACTGTGATCACAGAGACCAAAGGGAAATGTGGGTGCCAATAAGTTTTCCATCTATTTCATTCTTCTTATTTTTATTCAACTACCTAGAGACCAGCATTCTCATTTGAGGCTTTTCGAGAAGGAAGCAAACACAGCAGATGACAGGCAATGCTAGCTAGCAATTTTTTCCCTCTTCAAAGCAGGTTAGCAGGTTCAAATAAAACAGCGAAGAGGAATTACATGAAACCAAAACGGAAACTGTGAAGTGCAAGCTGATATTTTTAGAAGTTTGCATAATGACAGGTCGGATTCCTGAAGATTAGCCAAAGTGGCAAATCTAACACCACTTATTCAAAACAAGGGCAAAAGATAGAGCAGGCAATTATAGTTTAGCCGCGGTTGTGGGGTGGGGGGGATCAACTCTACTTGAACTTACTGAAGGGACAGCTTGGAAAGTGTAACTTGAATATAGATGGCTGAGCAGAAGGGCTTCTACAGGGAGGGGGATGGGAAGCTGGTGGAAAGGTAAGAGAAAAGGAGGGGGTTGGCCAGAAGTTTATTATTTTCATATTTTAAAGCCCTGAATAGTTTGAAAGGATGATTGCCAGAGGGGACCAGGAAAAATTAGTGGTTGTTTGATTCAGGATCAATTTTCAAATCTGCCCAGTTTATAACTGTGCGACTCTCACTGTCATCACTCATGTGGTTCAAGCACCAGATGTTCAGGTTTGCAAGTCCCTGGGGCTCACTACGTCCCTGGTATGCCTCCAAGCTCTCTTTTCTCCCCCACCAAATAGTTTTCCCGGGGACTTATTTATTGATATTCAAAATGCCTGCATACGGACTGAAAAATAAAAAAGGTAAAAACGAAACCCTGAAAATACAGGTCTCTGGCTTAATGGATATTTCTGGAAGAAGCAATGTAAATTAAATCCATACTCAGACATGAAGGAAGGGCGAGGTTTTTCTCTTTTCTAGGAGCAGGTTTTAGAAAGGACAGTGTTCTGAGATCTCTGGGAGTGAGGAAGAAACAGGCATTAACGGGAGGAGGGGAGCACAGATGATAAATTTGGGTAACCTGAGGGTGAATGGCTCACTTGTTGTCTAGGTTGGTGTTTGTCCTTCCTGATGTTTAGAATAATGGAGGAGTGTCAGAATTGAAAAGGATCTTTAAGATCATCTGGTCCAACTTTACTCAATCTGGGTTCAGCAGACTCTTGAGCTCCACAAACATATTTTTTGTCCACAAGTTTTTTAGGAGATTTAAAATTGTGTCTTCTCATTTTGATGATGATGTAAATATATTAGCAAAATAATCAGGGCATCTGAATGCAGACCTGGAACCGAGTGATCCTAGCAGTGTGTTTACATTTGCAGAGTGGAGGAGGAGGGGACCACCCAAAGGGAACTTGTCCTTGGTCTTCTCTGGTTGGGAGTAGCTTAAGTCTTAATGTCAGAATGACAGCCACCAAGCGGGGTCCCCTCTGTCCTCACACTAAATCCTTTACCAGTAATAAATACAAGGCTTATTTTCTAATGATAATTTAAAACTGAATGACACTTTCAGTGATACTGGTTCTAAAGTTTTTTAATAAATTAAGACTTTGACTTGACATCATGGAAATGACATACTAAAATAGATGGCTAATGAAAAAGAACAGAGTCGGGATTAATAGATGAATTTATGCATTTCATAAAGCTAAGATGAAATACTATCATGGCACACTGAATGAATAAGAATTTCCAGTAATTTAAAAGAGAGAAGTGATATAAGAATTTGATCATCACATAATATGCAGAAGTATAGACATCTCAGACTCCAACGTGAGTGGATTGTAGCCTTCGACACTATTCATGGAGGAGATAGAAATTTAATTTCTGCCAGACAATACTGCTTATAATTTCAAATTAATGAATTTTATTGCCTTTTGAGTTTTGTGTCTATTCACTTTGTGAATACAAATTTATAGTTGTTTAATAAAGAAGTTATACCTAATTTAATGTTTGTACAAAACATAATAAAAATATATTAAATCAACACTGCAGGTCAGGAAAAAAAGGAGTCTGTATATCTAACTTACCCTTGCATAACACTAATCTGGGCTTTCCAGGCGGCTCAGTGGTAAAAGAATCCATCTGCCAATGCAGGAGACACAGGTTGTATCCCTAGCTCAGGAAGATCCCCAGGAGGTGGACACAGAAACCCACTGCAGTATTCTTGCTTGGAGAATTCCGGACAGAGGAGCCTGGTGGGCTACAGTCCACAGGGTCACAAAGAGTTGGATGCGACTTAGCCACTAAACAACAGCAACACTAATTTAGTCCATTGTTCTCAAAGAGATGATTCTTCAGTGTTTGAGTCTGTCTCAGTGTTGGAACTTCCACAGTCTTTCCAAAGAAAACTCAACCACCTTGTTCCCCTAAATATAGTCTGTCAGATAGTCTGTGTGGTGTCATTACACTTTCTCGTTTTCTACAGCTGCTTCTCCACTCCTCAGCTTCCCTCAGTGGTCTTACATCGACCAGAGCATACCTTTGCTTATGTTTCAAGCCCAACTCTTTGAACTTTGCCTATTCTGTGAAGCTCTGATGTTTGGTTTTTTTTTCACTATGTGACTAAGCAGTTCTCCAGTCCTCATCAGACACTGACTGGGTATCCCACAAATTTAAATCAATTCTGATACTGTCTACCTGGAGACAACATTAGATTCCACAAGTTAAGAGCTCAAGTCCAAGACTGCCTTCACTCCAGATGTCATCACAAGTCCAGGATTTCACTGTGCTTCTGAACTAACTGGCTGCAGATCTGAGGTTTCCATGACCCTCTCCTCGGGTTTGATTAAATTGCTACAGTGGTACACAGAACTCAGAAAGCCAGTTTGTTTTTTTGTTTTGTCTTGTTGTTGTTGTTTTTTTATATTTGGGATCTTAGTTTTCTGATCAGGGATCAAACCTGTGTGCCCTATATTGGGAGCATGGAGTCTCAACCACTGAACCATCAGGACAGTCCCAGAAAGCCAGTTTACTTACTAGGTTATTGCCAATTTATTACACAGAGGATATGAATATTGCAATATTCATTTAAAATTTTTAATTACAATAAAGAATGCGAATGAACAGCTAGATGAAGAGATACACAAGGTGAGATCTAGAAAGACCCCCGCCCTCGCATGCACACAAGAGTTTCTGTCCACATGAAGTTTGGAGTACATCACCCTCCTGGCACATGATATACTCTGGTTTACCAACCTGGAAGTTCTCTGAACATGTTCCTTTAGGTTTTTATGGAGACTTCGTTTTTTGTTGTTTAGTCATTCATTCATGTCCAGGTCTTTGTGACCCCATGGACTGTAGCCCACCGGGCTCCTCTGTCCGGGATTCTCCAGGCAAGAACACTGGAGCGGGTTGCCGTTTTCTCCTCCAGGGGATCTTCCTAACCCAGGGAGCAAATGTGTTTCCTGCGTCTCCTGCATTGCAGGTGGACTCTTTACTGCCGCACCACCAGGGAAGACTTCATTACATAGTCATAATTGACTAAGTCTTTGGTGATTGAACACTATCTCCAGGGCCTCTTCCCTGCCTAGAGATCAAGGAGGGGGTTGCAAGTTCCAACTTTTTCATCATAGTTGGCTTCCCTGGCGACCAGCCCTCATCTCCTCAGTGACTTTCTGAAAGTTATCCCAGTACCATGAACTCCAGTGTGGTTGAAAGGGGTTTGTTGTCGATAATAACACATTCCTTTCACCTTTATGGCTCTGGAGCTATTTCAAGAAACAAGGACAAAAGTCTAAAACAGAAGAGCTTCTTTGTTCTTGTGGCTTAGGAAATCCCAAGAGATTTGCAAGCCAAAAAGAGGAGGAAGACCAGATGTTGCATTTCTTTTTGTGCATCACAGCATCACAGGAGCTTTTCTTCTTTTCCTCATACAGTGAGTGGCTCTCTCCTTTGTCTCCTAGAGCTGGAAGTTTCTACCTCGCCTGCAGCTCTCTCCATGGGATGCTGAACCTGTCTTCTTACTCTCCAGACTTTTAAAAAAAAACTTTTTATTTTATACTGGAGTACAGCCGATTAACAGTGTTGTGATAGTTTCAGGTGGACAGCAAAGGGACTCAGCTAGATGTATATAACATGTATCCATGCTAACCCATTCTAATTTGAACTTCTCAAAGGCATGGACCTAGCTTTATTCATCTTCTCTCTAGTCTGTGACTCTTTATCAGTTCTTAATATAAATCTATTAAGTAACTTAGATCTCTCTATATCAAAATAATGCATTGTAATGAAATTAATCATCACACTGTGCTTTCTCAGGCACCGCCTCTAATGTTATCCTTGCAAGGTTCTCAGGAGGCATTTATTAAGCTGCTAGATTTTTTTAAACCAAATTAGAGCATGAGAGAAATAAAACAGAAGCAGGGGGGAAAATTCATCAGCAAGACATTATCAAAATCCCTGGAATTTATATGCCGAAGTGGGCAGGAAGCTGTCTTTAGGGTTGACTTTTGACCTTCCCATGTATGTTTGAGGCATAAGGGTTGGAAGCTAATTCGTGTGTGAATCTGGCCTTGGAATTGGTTGCAAATGGAAAGACTTTTCTCTGCAGAAAATGATGCCATCACATGGAGATTTGTTTTGGGGATCAGCAAATGGAAAATGTTCTTAATGAAAACAGAATAATCAGTCTGAGTGCTGAGGAGAAGCACTGGGAGGGAAAGAGAGAAAGAATCCATATTAAATAGATGTGTCTACCAGCATACTGATGAAGAGAGGCATTTAGAGGTTATTTTAGGGGAAAAAAACTCTTTAAGTTATTATCCTAAAGTGTTTTGTAGCTTAGAAAGTGAATACATGGTATGGGCCACAAGAAGAAGGAAAGTGTCCATCAGTGGTCCCTAAGACAGAGGTAGGGCTGTCATTGTGTGGACCATGATCAAGTCTAATGTTCTGGCCTGTCACCCTGTCCAGTCTCTTGATGCATCTTTACTTGTCAGACTGTTTGTCCAAAGCTTTGTTTGGAAAATATGGTCACTACGTCACAATCATCACAGTGGCTATCCCATTTACCGAGCCCTGAGAAGGTGTTCTTGAGTGCTCACTCAGTCATACCAGACTCTGTGACCCCTGGACTATAGCCCGCCAGGCTCCTCCGTTCCTGGGATTCTCCAAGCAAGAATACTGGAGTGGGTTGCCATTCCCTTCTCCAGGGGATGTTCCTGACTGAAGGATCGAACCAGAGTCTCCTGCATGGGCAGGTGGATTCTTTACCACTGAGCCACCAGGGAAGCCCAAATAAGCACATACCATAAGCACATTTACCTGTTGTGGGATTGGTGATGGGCTCGTGTTTTCTGACCGGCTCATAGTCTCAAATGGAGCTGAAGTTCTGACATTCTTGGAGGATGACGTAGATGGATGATATGGAAGCGGGGAGAAAGCACCACTAGAATGGTGTGAAATCCCGTGTTGGGGGTGGGCTGGGCTCTCACATCCTCAGTGTTCTCCCAGCCCACACTACCCATATTGCACGACACTACAGACTCTAGCTGGGAGTTCTCGGAATTCTTCCCATTGTCCTAGAAATTCCAGTCTGAAGACCCAGAATCATCTCTATCAATATTTAAACCAGACTGAAGAACTGTCGTCAAGCCACAGCCCATTAGAAAAGGCCTTGGATTGCACAGCCAGACCCCTGGAATGCCTCCAGAATTTTAGACCGGTCCATGTACAAACTCTACACAGTCATTACATTAACTGTGGGCTAATGAGGGGCCACACTTCACACAGTAGCATTTTTGACATCAATTACCATGTTATTGCGAGTTTTATCTTCTAGGCTGAATATCATTGTGTGGAGGCTTATGTTAAGTGCTTGGGACTCAAAAACAAAAAATACAATCCCAACCTTCTGATTGCACATGGTTCAGTGGGGAGCCAGTCCAATAAATAAGCATTTACAATATAGGGTGAGAAGCGCTGCCTCAGTGGGCAGAAAACAGTGCCCTGGGGCTGCAGGAGAGACAATCTGTTTCCTGGAGGAAGAACTGGAGGATAGGAATGGTATCCAGGCAGAGGCAGCAGCTTGTACATTGGCCTGGAGGACTCATGGCCTGTCCCCAAAAGAGGAGAGGAAGAGCATGAAAATGTGATATGAGTCTGACAAGGAAAGACTGAGTCGTGAAGGAACCCAAAATCCATGACAAGGAGTTTGAACTTTGCTATATATGAATAATTTTTAACCTTAACTGGGATGCAAATGATAGTGCAATCTATGGTTATTTTTTTTTGTGGGAAGGTAAAAGTACAGTGACACACATATCCACACACATTTTTATATTTTACATACAATTCAGGGATCTTCATGCCCCCCACCCCGGCACCCAGCTAAACTCCTCCCCCCGACTTAAAAGGAGTAGAGATCAATGAAAGATTTTAGGTTGAGCAGGATGTGTTCATCAAATGACTGGCCATATAACCACTGGAAAGGAAGCACAGAGAAAGGATGGAAGAAATACAGACTGAAGAAAACAGGAGCACAGTGAGGAGCCTGTTGCAAAAATTCACACGCAAAAGTTTCATTCAGGCTCATCCATCTCTAAAACCTTTGTTGAGTGATGGGCAAGATACAGAATCCACTCGTTGGACTCAGCATTTTCTGCCCCACCCCATCCTTTCTGAGGAGGGTATCGATAGGCTTAAACTCAGCTGTAAGGGAAGACAAGGGAAGGGTAAGAAGCAAACCTGTAGCATACAGATGGTGTCACCAGCCCCTACGCTGTGGTCACAGAGGGTCGCACCCCAGAAGTTCATCTCTGGGCACGTGTTCCTGGAGGAAATCGTCTACACAATTGTGATTGTGTCGGGAAGACCTCTTCAGAAGGGATAGGCTACCCACTCCGTTGTTCTTGGGCTACCCTTGTGGCTCAGCTGGTTAAGAATCTGCCTGCAATGCAGGAGACCTGGGTTCAATCCCTGGGTTGGGAAGGTTCCCTGGAGAAGGGAATGGCTACCTACTCCAGTATTTTAGCCTGGAGAATTCCATGGACTTTATAATCCAAGGTGTCACAAAGAGTCGGACACAACTGAGTGACTTTCACTTTCACTAACAACTACAGTGGTACCTCGCTGGAAGAGGAGGTCTCTGTGTAGCAGAACCCTCCCAGTTCTTCTGTGTTTTCGGAGGGGGGCAGGGACATAGAGAGGAAAAAGTGCATTTGGTTTAGAGGTGGAAAAGGGATTTAGGGATCTGAACTTAATCCTGACTCTTCCTGTGAGAGCCTGGGAAAGTGTCTCTGTACCTTTTTCCTTCATCTATTAAATGGGAATAACAGTAAAAATGCTAACATGCTTTGGGAGGAGTACAGAGGAGGAGGTTAGAAGGCTTTTGTAAATACCAGAGGAAGGTGATGCAACAGTGATTGGTAGCAGCATTCTCTGGAAGAAACAGCAGCATTATAGCCATCCTTGACTTTCTGGCAGACTTTTGATTTCTGCCCTCAGCAAATTCCCTCCTAGAAGCTCTGGGAAGGGATGGAGTTCTGCATCCCTTTCTTGTTCTGCAACGCTGTTGCCAAGTGACATTACTACTGTGGGAGTCAGAGAAGGGTGAGTGTGGCGAGAGTGTGGGAAGCTTGCACAATTGAGTCAGCCTGATCCCCTCTCTGAAATAGCTGCCTGGGAAGGCCAGGGCTGGTCACATTGTGGGTGTTTGTAACAAGTTTAACTGAGTTTTTATCAAAGCCAGAAGGGCTCTTATTGTCCCCCACAAAGCGGACAAGTACTGCTCAGAATGGCTTAGGGTTCCTAAAGTCACATCATGGCAGACCCATTATCCATCCATTCAGTTCCATGCTTGCTGATTTTTCTTTTGGACCATCCTTACACCTGAAGATGTGAGAATAACGAGCCCAGTCAGGATCTAACCAATCCGACCTTCCCTTCAGGCTCCCAAGTGATTGTTCCACAGTATAATGTCTTGTTGGATTTGGGGTGTTTTTTTTTCAACAGTCAGGTTTCGGCAACATCTCCATCGGTTGCACTGGAATATAAGAGGAGGGTAGCTACAGGTAACAGACTATTTTTAATTCTGCCTTGTTATTTGGAACTGATTTCCCATATGTTGTTGTTGTTAAATTCCTTGCATGAATTTTCTCAAATATTTGTAACATATGTCATATCTATATGCTGATTTTAAATTATGGATGCCTTCATCCAATCATTTTCAAAGAGGGGGTGGAATCCAAGTCTGATACTCTCGAGCAGGGCCACCATCTCCTGGGCATCACATATTGTTCAGGTAGACACATCTGGTGAAATGCATTGCATCAAATTAGTATCAAGGGTATTGAAACTCTGAGACTCCAGTCAGACAGCCTTCTTCTAATGTACTGCTTTTTAGATTGTTGGGGAAACTTGAATCCCAATTCTCTTGTGAAATGAGTGATACTAACATGCCTGTTCAAATGCTCAAAGTGAAGATCAAAGCAGCAGTGTCCAAATTGCCTTTGCAAACAAAGCAGCCCCTTGCATCCCCCCTGGGGATACCGTGCTAATTTTATCAACTCTCCCTGGCTCTTCTGCTATTAAATAGCAATAAATAAATGTTTTTTTTTTCTTCTGGGTTTGCCAGTGGCTTATTTGTCTGACAAACAAGCTCATTTCCTTTTAAGTGTGAGGTTTTAGTTGGACTAATAGAATTAATCTATTTTTAATGAAAATGCGAGTGGCTTTTACTTAGAAATCCACCTACCCGTCCCCCTCTGTCTGTACCGGCCCCTTCCCCCAGTGCCTCCTGTGAACACATACATCCAGCCATGAATATTTCAATACGTCTCAGGCTTTCAGATCAATATGGGCAACTCTCAAGCCCTATTGATTTTCAGAGGTTTGACTCACAAGGGTGATAAAATATTTTCGACTTATGAAACCTGAGTTAAAGAGGCTTTGCTGGCCCTTCAACTTTTACCAGACATCTTTGTCTTCTTTTCTTTTCTCCTCCCCTATTCCTTCTGCTGGTTGTCTCTCCCTGTTTCTCCCCAGCAACCTCTCCTCTGCCCCTCCCTGTTCAGTTTCCCCCTCCCACCCCCACACTTACAGCCCTGAGATGGAGATTTATGACTAAGCAATAAGTCCTGGAGTAGTAGGCACTATTTTCCCACTGGATCCACTTCAGGTCAGAGGGAGAAGAGGCTGAGGGAACATGGGGAACCGTGAGCACGATTCGGCCCCCATCCATCTCGCCTGCAGGGACTCTGCCAGCTTTCCTCCTGTCTCTCTGATTCATTTATCAGCACAGCCGACTCCTCCTCCTGCGCGCCTCTGAAGATGTAATCCCAGAAGGCGACCCTAGCAACATACGAGGAATTCCCCACTGAGGCGCAGGAGCTGAGCTGCTCCATATGGGTAGGAAATAAGCTAATTATACAGTCAGCCATGTCCAATGCCAGGATGTATGTTATTATAAGTTTATCCAGCCTTGTTATGAAGCAGTGAGCCCAAGATTCTCGGACAGTTTTTACCAAACCTTTTGGTAGTTGATCTACTGTGATGTGCACTGAATTAGGTTATTTGGAGACCTGGATATGGATTTCTGCAACTAGCCCTGGGATGCTGGTCAAATCAAATCACTTTCCTTCTTGAGCCTTTCTTTCCTCATTTGTAAAACATACTCGTTCATTCATTCATTCATTTAAGAAATCTTTATTGAGTTTCTCCTATGTGCAATGGACAGGAAATAGAATGGCAAACAAGACAGATACAGGCTCCTGCTCTCTCGAAGCTTAATGTCTAGCCACTAGCCAGGAACATATGAGTGTTTTATCCTCCTCTGAACTCCCATACCACAAGCCTCTAGATTTCCCAGTGCACCTTATATATAAATATATATTGATGTTATTATCATGTTTATAACTGAATCCCTTGCTAAGTAAGGCATGGCTGTTTGTTGGTGTCGATGGTGCCTAGAACTTGGAGATGTTTGTTCACTGGACATTAGTTGAATACATTGGTTCTTTATTGTCTGTGTCCTGCCCAACATCAAGTAGAACTGAGATAGCAATCCTCTGTGTCGAGTCTCAGGAGAAGCACCTCAGTAGTCATGGACCCTGCCCCAGTGGTTCTTCTTCCCAAATCTTTGGTAAGGAAAGGAAAAGCAGGTAAAATGACTTACAGAAAGCAAGGTATAAAGTATCAATAAATTGTAGGTGCCCTTGTAATGGAAAGTTTATTCATTCATTCAGCTGCTAACTTGTGTCCAGTTCTTTGCGACCCCATGGACTGTAGCCTGCCAGGTTCCTCTGTACTTGGGATTTCCCAGGCAAGAATACTAGAGTGAGTTGTCATTTCCTTCTCCAGGGGATCTTCCTGACACAGGTATCGAACCCACATCTCCTGCATTGGCAGGCAGATTTTTTATCACTGAGCCACCTGGGAAGCCCAAGGACAAGTTAAAGATGATCAAAATGACCCCGTGACAGACAGACAGACAAACAGGCAAAAAAATCTCTCTCTTGAAACACAATCACATCTTGAACAAAAGTATGGTAGGATATGTTGGTGAGGAGATAGCTCATTTCTCATGGCAGTGTGATGTATTTTTGCATTTGAACCTTTAAAATTTTTTAAATTTATGTTTATTTTTAAATTAAAAAATGTTCAGTTTTATTGAGACATAATTAACATATAACAGTATGTAAATTGAAGGTGTACACTGTAATGATTTGATATACATGTATATTACAAAATGATTACAATAAGTACTTGTCAGTGAATGAATGGATAAAGAGTAGTGGTATACACACACACACATATATACATACATATAGTGGAATATTATTCAGTCACAAAAGAAGGAAATCTTGCCATTTGTAACAACATGGGTGAAACTTGAGGGCATTGTGCTAAGTAAAATAATTAAAGTAGACAGAGAAAGATGAATATATTATGAGCTCACTTATGTGGAATCTAAAGAAGCAGAACTCATAGAAACAGTGAGTAGATTGGTGGTTACCAGGGGTGGGGTGGAGGGAAGATGAGGGGGGTGTAGAAATGGGTCAAATTGGTCAAAGGGCACAGACTTTGAATCTTTTAATTAAAATCAGGTTTGCTGCTATGTGACCTTGAACAGCTTACAAGCAGACTCAGTGGCTTGATTTAGAAAAGATGCAGAAAGCTCTTTTCAGCATTGACATTGCCTAACTCTACATGGTAATGTCTGTCATTTATGTTAGCTCAGAAGTTCCACCCCACCTCCTTTTTCTCTTCTATTCCCCCTGTAAGTCACACAGCGTGATCATTCCTTTCTCCAGGAAGCCCTCCCTGGAAGTTTCCTTCACCCAAGACCAAAGGAAGTGCTTCTCCCACATTTATCTCTGTTGCAATGATATGTTATCTTAATTGTCCAGCACTAAATTTATGATATGAAATTGTGTTTCATTCTTTGTTACCTTCCAAACAACTTCCTAGCACACTGCTGACACAAAACGGACACCAATAAATGTTTACTTTGAATAAAATTGAGGCTCCTAGATTAAGTACTCTACTTAGGGTGCTTCATAAATAAATATTGATCACAGATCTGGAAATGTACAGGGCAGGGGGAGGAGGGGCTGTCAGTGTTATTCCTCCTTGCTCTTGAGCCCTCAACAAGCCTGTAGGAAAGGAATTAGGAACCATTGCCTTCTGTTTCCATTTTACTGGAAGCAGATGATGACCACTGTAGTATCACAGAAGGGTATTTGGTGTTTGTCCTCAGTTCTGGCACCAACCCTCTAAAATCCTTGGGATTTCCTAAGTGACTGAGTTGAAAACAGTCTCTTTTATTCTAATGAAGCAACTCTTTCAAGTCCCTAGATAGCTTCAGGATGGGAGCTGGTCACCAGAAAGACCAAGCCTTGATTAGAAAATTGATGCTTTCAGCTCCACATCCAACCTCCAGGGAGAAGAGAGGGGCTGGAGATTGAGTTAATAGCCAACCGCCAAGATTTCATCAGTCATGCCTACACAATGAAACCTCCATTAAGTCTCTGTACTGTTGGGCTTAAGATCTTCTGGGTTGGTGAACACATTGAGAAGCTGGAAGAGTGGAGCACCTGGAGAGTCCATGGAACCTCCACACATCCTGCTCTCGATACCTTTCCCTTTGCATTTCTCACATTTGTCTGTTTCTGAGCTGTGTTCTTTATAATAAAATGGTAATAGTAGGTGAAGTGCTTTCCTGAGTTCTGTGAGTCATTCTATTATAGCAAATTATCAAACCTAATGGAGGATGATGGTGAAACAGGAGGGAAGAGGGCAGCACACAACATTTAAAAGAATGACACAGCCCAAGGACACTACATAAACTGATTAGAACACTATAGATCCAAGTTGGTGGAACACGGTGGATGAGTCAACTTCCAGTAGACCTCGAGCCTCATCATATGCTCCCTGTAATCCTGGGATACATGCACCAGTGCCGTGGCAGTTCTGAGGCTAACCATAAAGGGCCAGAAAGTGGGCATAGGCCCAATTCCTGGAAATCCCCATCGCTTCTGTGAAATAATTGGAATAATCTTCCCAACTCATTAGCCTATGAAATTACCCAGCCCATAAAAGCTAACCATGCTGTATTTCAGGGCTTTCTTATCTTCTGATGGCCCATAGTCTGTCTGTGGAGTGTGTTTCTCTCTTCTTAATTATCACCTCATTTCTGAATTCCTTTGTGATGAAGCAAGAACCTCAGATTCACTGGGAACAACAGGGACCCCAAATTTGTTTCCAAGTCAGACAGAAGTGTTTTTTAAATTAATTAATTAATTTTTGGCTGTTCTGGGTCCTCATTGCTACATGGGCTTTCTCTAGTGGCGAATGGGGGCTACTCTTCATTACGGTGCATGGACTCCTCACTGTGGTGGCTTCTCTTGTTGTGGAGCACAGACTCTACAGGGCATGCAGCTCCAGTAGTTGCAGCTCTGATGTGTGCATGGGGACAGGTGTTCAGATCCTACTCTTAATGCCCCTGTGTGTTGAAGATGTTGTTGTAGTTTTTCGTCATACTTTGCAGCCTACAGGGTCTTAGCAGGGATGGAACTTGGGCCCTCTGCAGTGGAAGGCTGGAGTCTTAACCACTGGACCACCAGGGAAGTCCTGCATGTTTGAGTTCTTTGATAGAAAAATTTGAAACACAGGTTTACCAGAGTCCCGAGGTCTCACAGCTTACTGTAATGGAGCTACAACTTTCTAAAGAAACTGTGAAAATGTGAAAGTGTTTTAAGGCATTAACCGTGAACTTAAATTTCTTTCTCTATTTCTGAGAAGGAAAGAGGGGGAAGATTGCTTTATTAGTTCAGTTTGCAAGCATCATTTGTTCATCGGCTTCCTATGCAGTGGTATGCCCTCCATGTTCCCCACCTGTCCCAACATCAGTTGGAAGAATGAGAGAGACTATCATATGAATAAAGCCCAGACTTCACCAGGTAGAGTTGCCTGTGTCAGAAGTAGTTCCATGGCGTATCAACCCAGAGCATATGCCTTGGACATTTCTGACTTGGGAATCATTACTTGAAACTTCCTTTTCTCTTGCCATGGAATCACAACATGGAGATCAGAAGTTATAGAGATGGCTCAAGTGAACTTAATTTCAGATGCCTTGGAGGGGAGCTGTCCCTCACTGTGAGGTGCCTCCAAAGACACCAAAGTAAGCATCACCAACTTTACATAGTTTAGATTTTAAACCAGACCATCCTATGCATACTCTCAAAATTTAGCAAAAAAAATTCATCCGTATGTTTACATGGGATGTAGTTAGACATGAACAGACAGCAACTTGATTTTTTTTTTATTTCAGATTGACTGTGCTCGCATACCATATCTTCTTTGGAAAATGTCCTCCAAGGTAATCCACCAGAGATTAGGATTTTAGGGCTCAAAAGCACTTTGAATATCACCTTGTTGAGATATCTTACATTAATAGTGTAGAAACTGAGGCCCAGGCTTCAGTGGTGGCTCAGTGGTAAAGGATCTGCCTGCCAATGCAGAAGACACAGTTCCATCCCTGATCTGGGAAGATCCCACATGCCTCAAGGCAGCTAAGCCTGTGTGCCTCAACTACTGAGCCCGTGCTCTAGAGTCCGGGAGCTGCAACCACTGAAAGCCACTTGCCTCAAGACAGGTCCACAAGAGAGGCCACTGCAATGAGAAGCCCACACACTGCAATGAAGAGTGGGCCCCGCTCACTGCAACTAGAGAAAGCCCATGCAGCAGCGAAGACCCAGCACAGCCAAACATTAATTAATTCTTTTTTAAATCTGAAGTCCACAGTTGTCAAGTGATTTTCCAAAAGTCATGTGATTAGCTAATAGTAAAGCTGAAACAGGACAGAGGTCCCCTGACTTCAATCTTCATACTCTCTCTCTTTTGTTCCAAATTCCACACCATCTTGTCCATGTAGTCATAGTAGAATTTTTTTTTTAAATATTGTGTTTTAAATGAGTAGCACAGTAGCACACCTCTGCTCAGATAATGTCAGTTGGTCACTTTTTCTTGAAAACAGGGAACACATGGCTTATGATTCAAACCAAGAAGTGGAAAATGATTTCTCATTGGATGTTATTGTTGAGCAAATATTCCGTCTTCTCTTCCATTTCCCATGGAAAAAAGTAGAAGTCCTCATGCCATTGATGGACTTATCCATATGATTTGTGTGGCCAGAGAAATAGACCAGATATGAAAATTCCACATCTAAACAGGGGAATGCTGTTGTGTTCCGGGTTCTCTGTACCTCCCCTTTGCCCTGAAAAGAACACGCTCCAACTGCCTATTGCCCCTTCATCCTGGGTCCTAAAATAGAAAGACATGAAGTAGCCCTGAACTCAGCCTGGAGCAGGGCTGTTGAAATGCTGACCCACCATCTCACAGGCAAGGACATAAATTTGCTTTTTGGAAACCATGGAGATTTGGGGAACATTGTTTATCATTCAGCACAAGCAAATGCACTCGAGAAGACCTTTCCTTAGGTATTCACATCTTGCACTGTGTGTAAATTCAGAGAGTTATTCCATGTTTTAAAAGAGAAAACCACATCCCAGTAGATTAAATGCTTTCTACTGGGAGAACAAAGAGTCATAGCCTGAGTTAAAATCTATATATCCTTTCTGACTTTCATAATTCTGTTTCCTGTGATATTTAAGCATGAATCTCTCACTACCTTTGAGGATGAAAAAAAATTGGCAAGTTGGTTTTGCCAATTTATTATCTATTAATATCTAAGAATCATGATTATCTATCTCTATCCATCCATTTATTCATCCAACTGTATATTTGTTTGAACTGGAGAAAGATAGTCTGAAATTTCCATTGTGCCTACCGTGGTGGGGTTGACATTTTAGTGACTGAAAAATCAGCTGAGTTGATAATGTTTAGGTTGATCTGCCTGCATCTGATTATGTTTGCTTCCAGATCCAAGCAGTTGTTAATGAAACAGTTGCTGTTTTGTTGACAGAACATTAATTACTTGATCTTAGGACTCAGTAATTGCACCAGCCCCCTCTGTATACATTACTAATTACATTAGCAATTATATGGCATTTTAAAGACAAAGAAATGACTGAAGCAATTGCAGTGTCACAGGTAACCTGCTGTTAGATTTCAATCACATTCTTAATGTGTCCATGATGTGCTGAAACAAGTTCTAGGGCATTTTATGACACCAACTTGAAGAAATGACCTAAGATTCCTTACCCATGAGCCCACTACCCAGTGATTAGCCCATCAGGTAGGCAGAGATAATGTGAGTCAAGTCTTTCTACCTCTCAAAGCCTCATTTTCTTCCTCCAAAATAATTGGGAAAAGGTTGGATTAAAAAAAAATCAGTTCACATATTTAACAAATATTTATTGAATATTACTATGATAAATGATAAGTTACAGACCTCATCCATGACTTTGTGAAGTTTATAATCTCATGGAGGAGTCAGATGGTAAGCAATAAACACTAAAATAAATCTGTAGTAGTCAGGGTAATGCTTGTTAGCTGCTGTAACAAACAGCCCCCCAGATTACACCATCTATCCACATACCTAGCCAGGTTTGACTGTATGGAGTTGCTCCAAGCCCTATGCCTTTATTTTACTTATTTTTGGCTATACTAGGTCTTCTTTGCTGCACATGGGCTTTCTCTAGTTGTGATATGTGGGCTTCTTATTGCAATGACGTTTCCTGTTGCAGAGCACAGACTCTAGGCATGCCTGGACTCCAGTAGCTGCGGCACATGACCTCAGTACTTGCGGCTCTTGGGCTCTAGAGCATAGGCTCAGTAGTTGTGGCACACGGACTTAGTTGTTCTCAGGCATGTGGCATCTTCCTGGACCAGCGATCAAACCTGTGTCCCCTGCATTGGCAGGTGGATTCCTGGCCACTGTACCACCAGGGATGTCCAAGCCCTGTGCTTTTAAACATAGCAGCCTGTCCTGTGCTAGTTAGCTAGGACACGTTAGAATGGCTCTCTCAGTTTCCTAAATTTGGTCCAAACTCACTTCCATTTTCCCTCACCCTTCACGTCTCTGGCCTGTTTCTGTATAAAGCAGCCCCTCGCCCACCTCCCAAGCCTGAAGTCCATTGTGTTTCTCTGGGAGTTCCTCTGGTCCTCTCCCTCGATGGCTCCCACTGGTCCTGTTATTTATTTCTGTCCTTTATTTCTGCTTCCTTACCTGATCCAAGCTGACCCCTGAGATGCTCCCCTGGGTTAGTTCCAGCCTTCAAGGAATAACACCAGTCCCCTATCCAACTTCATGGCATCCTGGCCATTGGCCTGACCACAGCTTTCTAGAGAGCTGAAGGAAGGGATAAAATAAGGAGAGAGTAGCCGATGCTGGATCCTGGGAAACCAGCCTGGCAACTTGAAACTGGAGAAGCTCCCCAGACGGTGTGAGGGGGCTTGTTCCCCTGACCTTTCACCTCCCCTCAGCCCCAGGTCACCCTCCTCTGTTTACTGAGAACACGCACTGAGAGAAACAGGGCCTGCCTGGGCCAGCGAGTTGTGCAGGAGAGAATTTGAACTTTATCAGTCCTGACATTTCTGCCTTGGTATGTGCGACTGTTCTGACACATATGGATGGATCAAATGAGATAATTTATGCGAAGGCGCTTTGAAATTTTCAGAGGGCTACCCAAGGTATTGCTTGTTGTTATTATTACTGTTACACAGGAAAGGCTTGCCTCTTCAACACCACCCCAGGATTTGATTAAAATTAGGTGGCAAATTGGCGGGCCTATTATGTGCCTTCTTGTATAGCCTGTCACCTATAGCCGTGGTGACCATATGGTCTATGTTTTCCAAGATGGCCCAGATTTCACGTGATTTTACTCTTTACAGCAGAAGTGATTTGTTACATTCTTTTTTTAATTTATTTATTTTTAATGGAAGGATAATTGCTTTACAATGTTGTGTTGGTTTCTGCCATACGTCAAAATGAATCAGCCGTAAGTATACATACATTCCCTCCCATACGTAACCTACCTCCCACTCCATCCCACCTCTCTAGCTTGTCACAGAGCACCTAAGTCATACAGCAAATTCCCACTATCTATCTATTTTACATATGGTAATGTATGTTTCAGTGCTACTCTCTCAATTTATACCACCCTTTCCTTCCCCCTCTGTGTTCAAAAGTCTGTTCTCTATGTCTGCATCTCCTTTGCTGTCCTGCAAATAGGTTCCTCAGTACCATCATTCTAGATTCCATATGTGTGTGTTAATATATGATATTCCTTTTTCTCTTTCTGACTTACTTCACTCTGTATAATAGGCTGTAGGTTCATCCATGTCATTAGAACAGATTCACATATGTCCCTTTTTATCAGTTCAGTTCAGTCGCTCAGTCGTGTTCAACTCCTTGCGACCCCATGAATCGCAGCACGCCAGGCCTCCCTGTCCATCACCAACTCCCGGAGTTCACTCAGACTCACGTCCATTGAGTCCGTGATGCCATCCAGCCATCTCATCTTTGGTCGTCCCCTTATCCTCCTGCCCCCAATCCCTCCCAGCATCAGGGTCTTTTCCAATGAGTCAACTCTTAGCATGAAGTGGCCAAAGTACTGGAGCTTCAGTTTTTGCATAATTCCTTCCAAAGAAATCCAGGGTTGATCTCCTTCAGAATGGACTGGTTGGATCTCCTTGCAGTCCAAGGGACTCTCAAGAGTCTTCTCCAACACCACAGTTCAAAAGCATCAATTCTTCGGCGCTCAGCCTTCACAGTCCAACTCTCACATCCATACATGACCACAGGAAAAACCATAGCCTTGACTAGACAGACCTTAGTCGGCAAAGTAATGTCTCTGCTTTTGAATATACTATCTAGGTTGGTCATAACTTTTCTTCCAAGGAGTAAGCGTTTTTTAATTTCATGGCTGCAGTCACCATCTGCAGTGATTTTGGAGCCCAAAAAAATAAAGTCTGACACTGTTTCTACTGTTTCCCCATCTATTTCCCATGAAGTGATGGGGCCAGATGCCATGATCTTCGTTTTCTGAATGTTGAGCTTTAAGCCAACTTTTTCACTCTCCTCTTTCACTTTCAACAAGAGGCTTTTTAGCTCCTCTTCACTTTCTGCCATAAGGGTGGTGTCATCTGCATATCTGAGGTGATTGAGATTTCTCCCAGCAATCTTGATTCCAGCTTGTGTTTCTTCCAGTCCAGCACTTCTCATGATGTCCTCTGCATAGACGTTAGCTGAGTAATATTCCACTGTGTGTATGCATTACATCTTCTTTATCCATTCATCCACTGATGGACATGTAGGTTGCTTCCATGTCCTAGCTATTGTATTAATAAATAGTGCTGTGATGAACACTGAGGTACATATGTCTTTTTCAAGTATGGTTTTCACCTTCACTTTCAGGCTATATGCCCAGTAGAGGGATTGTTGATTTGTTACATTCTTAACTGTCAGTTGATTAAAAAATTAAGCCTCTGTCATAGTTTTCTCAAAAATAAATTCCATAGAAAAAACGACTTTGGTCAGAACCAAAGGTTAACATCTGGAGAGGTATGTACCTCCATATTTATTAGTGTCATCTGTGTAGAATGGGGGTAAGAACTCAGGGTACCCCTTTTCTCTTGGGTGTCCACCTGGCGGGAAGGGAAATGAGAGGGCAATCGTTCTCCCCCTTTTTAAAATGTGTCCACTCGAGCCAGAGTGGGCATGAAGACAGTGCCCTGGAGTTTCGTGGAATCTCAGTGGAAGGTGAAGAGGAAGGCAGGAGGAGCTGGCAGCATCTTAGGCCCTTCTTAGTCCTTTGGCCCCTCTTTGGTCCTTCTGTGCTGCCCATCCTGAAGGGCTGGCTGTATCCTGAAGGGCTGGCGGCTGAAGATGCCCGTTCTCTGTCACGTCACGCTGCCAGCTTCAGTTCAGTTCAGTCGCTCAGTCATGTCCGACTCTTTGCGACTCCATGAATCGCAGCACGCCAGGCCTCCCTGTCCATCACTAACTCCCGGAGTTCACTCAGACTCACGTCCATTGAGTCAGTGATGCCATCCGGCCATCTCATCCTCTGTCGTCCCCTTCTCCTCCTGCTCCCAATCCCTCACAGCATCAGAGTCTTTTCCAATGAGTCATCTCTTCACATAAGGTGGCCAAAGTACTGGAGTTTCAGCTTTAGCATCATTCCTTCCAAAGAATACCCAGGGCTGATCTCCTTTAGAATGGACTGGTTGGATCTCCTTGCAGTCCAAGGGACTCTCAAAAGTCTTCTCCAACACCACAGTTCGAAAGTATCAATTCTTCGGCGCTCAGCTTTCTTCACAGTCCAACTCTCACATCCATACACGACCACTGGGAAAACCATAGCCTTGAGTAGATGGACTTTCGTTGGCAGGGTAATGTCTCTGCTTTTGAATATACTATCTAGGTTGGTCATAACTTTTCTTCCAAGGAGTAAGCGCCTTTTAATTTCATGGCTGCAGTCACCATCTGCAGTGATTTTGGAGCCCCCCAAAATAAAGTCTGACACTGTTTCCCCATCTTTCCATGTCCTAGCTATTGTATTAATAAATAGTGCTGTGATGAACACTGAGGTACATATGTCTTTTTCAAGTATGGTTTTCACCTTCACTTTCAGGCTATATGCCCAGTAGAGGGATTGTTGATTTGTTACATTCTTAACTGTCAGTTGATTAAAAAATTAAGCCTCTGTCATAGTTTTCTCAAAAATAAATTCCATAGAAAAAACGACTTTGGTCAGAACCAAAGGTTAACATCTGGAGAGGTATGTACCTCCATATTTATTAGTGTCATCTGTGTAGAATGGGGGTAAGAACTCAGGGTACCCCTTTTCTCTTGGGTGTCCACCTGGCGGGAAGGGAAATGAGAGGGCAATCAGTTCTCCCCCTTTTTAAAATGTGTCCACTCGAGCCAGAGTGGGCATGAAGACAGTGCCCTGGAGTTTCGTGGAATCTCAGTGGAAGGTGAAGAGGAAGGCAGGAGGAGCTGGCAGCATCTTAGGCCCTT
Organism: Aepyceros melampus; assembly: GCA_006408695.1. NCBI lineage: Eukaryota > Metazoa > Chordata > Mammalia > Artiodactyla > Bovidae > Aepyceros > Aepyceros melampus. The sequence goes on from SJXQ01004456.1 coordinate 175,665, forward strand.
CTTAGTCCTTTGGCCCCTCTTTGGTCCTTCTGTGCTGCCCATCCTGAAGGGCTGGCTGTATCCTGAAGGGCTGGCGGCTGAAGATGCCCGTTCTCTGTCACGTCACGCTGCCAGCTTCAGTTCAGTTCAGTCGCTCAGTCATGTCCGACTCTTTGCGACTCCATGAATCGCAGCACGCCAGGCCTCCCTGTCCATCACTAACTCCCGGAGTTCACTCAGACTCACGTCCATTGAGTCAGTGATGCCATCCGGCCATCTCATCCTCTGTCGTCCCCTTCTCCTCCTGCTCCCAATCCCTCACAGCATCAGAGTCTTTTCCAATGAGTCATCTCTTCACATAAGGTGGCCAAAGTACTGGAGTTTCAGCTTTAGCATCATTCCTTCCAAAGAATACCCAGGGCTGATCTCCTTTAGAATGGACTGGTTGGATCTCCTTGCAGTCCAAGGGACTCTCAAAAGTCTTCTCCAACACCACAGTTCGAAAGTATCAATTCTTCGGCGCTCAGCTTTCTTCACAGTCCAACTCTCACATCCATACACGACCACTGGGAAAACCATAGCCTTGAGTAGATGGACTTTCGTTGGCAGGGTAATGTCTCTGCTTTTGAATATACTATCTAGGTTGGTCATAACTTTTCTTCCAAGGAGTAAGCGCCTTTTAATTTCATGGCTGCAGTCACCATCTGCAGTGATTTTGGAGCCCCCCAAAATAAAGTCTGACACTGTTTCCCCATCTATTTCTCATGAAGTGATGGAACCACATACCATGATCTTAGTTTTCTAAATGTTGAGCTTTAAGCCAACTTTTTCACTCTCCTCTTTCACTTTCATCAAGAGGCTTTTTAGCTCCTCTTCACTTTCTGCCATAAGGGTGGTGTCATCTGCATATCTGAGATTTTTTATATTTCTCCCAGCAGTCTTGATTCCAGCTTGTGCTTCTTCCAGCCCAGCGTTTCTCATGATGTACTCTGCATATAAATTAAAAAGCAGGGTGACAATATACAGCCTTGACGTACTCCTTTTCCTATTTGGAACCAGTCTGTTGTTCCATGTCCAGTTCTAACTGTTGCTTCTAACTGACCTGCATACAGGTTTCTCAAGAGGCAGGTTAGGGCTCTCTTTTACCTAGTGGAGGGAGTGGCTTGTTGCCATGGTTGGGGGCAGCACAGAGGCTGGGCAGGGCTTTTGCCTCACTTATGGCAGTCTTTCCAGTTCTCATCATCTGCCTATTTTCCACTCCCGTAGTTTGGGGAGTGAGTGCCATGATTTGGGGAATGCGTTGTGAACAGAAACTAAGGGAATACAGTGGAGCCTGTATTGTCTACAGGTCGAGTTCCTGGTGATGACAAAGGAGGTTTGTGGGTTCCTTCCCTGATACATCACTTCTTGACCTGTTCTGAAGTAGCTGCCATCCCAGGCATCCGAGAGATATTTCACAAACTGCAGCCCTCTTCTCGCTACTTCCCCTTCTCCCGTCCAGAACACACTCTCTTCTGAACAACCTTCTCTTAAAACCTTACCACGAGGGCTTGGTTGGTTTTGCCCCACAAGAGAGTCAGTGGAAAGGGCACACTTTTCATCTTCAAGTCAACAGAATTTCCATGAGTAAGAGGCCTATTTCTAGAGGACTGTATGACAGGATTTTTATTTGCGCCTCAGTTAAATCCTGTCTTGACTTCACCACCCACAGGCACTCTAAGCCAGGGCCGGCCAGTGATCTCATCAGGCTTTACTTTCCTGAATTGTGGTAGGAAGGAATGGGCCTCCCAGTTCCATGGAACAGTTCATGAACAGATCCCCTTTTGTCCAGACAGCCTTCACAGAAATTCACAATGTAAGCTTCTGTACTCAGTTCTTCCACCAGGTCTTATGGAAACCATTCTCCTGCTTTCATGAATCAAGTCTGAAGAATGTTGGAACAAACACCTGCTAGGTCCGAGGCACTTGGGCTCATCATTTTTCTCCCAGAAGCTCCTCTTCCGAACAACAGGATGGGGACGAGATGACATGGACAAAAGCCCAAGAGAGAAGGACTCTGCATCTCCCAGAGCACATGCTCCTTGCCGGAGGTCACCCAGATGATAAGGGGCCAAACTGGAATTCTAGTTCTGGTGTCATGGTTCCAAGACCAATACATCACAACAACTGCTTCAAAACTTGATGTTCTTTAAAAGAACCCGAAATTAAAATTCTATAGCCCAATAAACACCAAGTCTCCTAAAATTAAAGGACAGAGGAAAGTATAAGTCCTTTTCAAAAGAAATTCAATACCGCATTGCCTGGCCAGGAAAACATTTGAAAGGAAACCAATAACCAAGATATAACTGTGACCATTCTGACCTTTGATAGTACTATAGATTATTTCGCTTCAAACAAGTGAGCAGTTTATTCTTCAACATTCAGGCTGGTTTGGGGGACTCTGCTAGTATAAACTTACAGAAAATAACTCTGGTTTCTACAAAGGGCCTTAGGTAGGACATTTGGAACAACTCATTCTGGGCCAAAAGTCGCATTTCTACTACATGGATCAAAATACAGGAAGGGTCATGGGGATACACAGGGCAATGTTTTGAAGGGTAGAAAGGGAGAGAACTATGATTTTTAATCCTCTAATACATGCCAGAAAGTAAGAGGTGTGCTTTCACCTGCCATACCTCATTTAATGACCACAGCGCCACCATGAGGCAGGTAGTGAGATCCTAGTTTTACTAGGGAGGAAATTGAAGCTAGTACTAGACGCTGTTGTTTAATTGCTGAGTCTCGTCCAGCTCTTTTGCGATGCCATGGACGGTAGCCCACCAGGCTCCTTTGTCTATGGGATTTCCCAGGCGAGAATACTGGAGTGGATTGTCATTTCCTTCTCCGGGGGATCTACGCGACCCAGGGATCGAACCCTCATCTCCTGCATTGTAGGCAGATTCTTTATTGCTTAGCCACGTGGAAAGACTTAGAATAGTGACTTGCTTACGGTTATTAAGCTAATGAAGAAAATGGAAGAATCCATATGGAGCCCAGCTTTCTGGCTTGAACAAATGGATGCATGATCTTACCATTTTGCTGATGTGAAAAACTTGGACTGGAGGATCTTTTTGAGGGGGGGAGAGATTCAAAAGTTAATTTTAGATATGTTGAATTGAGCTTTCTGTGAGATATCCAAGTAGGCATCTGCCTGAACTTCAAAAGAAAAAGTACAGACGAGACGACGTTAGCATAGAAGCAGGGTTGTCGCTTATCCTCCAAACTAGACGTTTGAGAGCAAGCGATATTATTACTGATAATTACACTTAGGCAGTGCCCTTGGCGAACTAGAGCAATTAGGCCTTCTCTCTGTAGGAGGTAACCTGGCAATATCTGAAAATGACAAAGCACATATTCACTCACCTACTTCTGGGACTGTGTCCTTCACACATACTACAAATATTCTCTACAAGTTTATTAAACATTGATTATATCATTAACAATAGCAAAAATATTAAAATGTCAATACATAGGGAAATGATCAAATAAAATGTTTACATTTAAAAAATGAAATATGCAGTGATTAAAAATAGGTTCCTCATTATGAATTATGGAAATCTTGAAACTGTAAAACTATATTTTTTAAAAACCCACGAGATCCAAAACAGTGTGTAGTATGTGTTATTGTTTGTGGAAAATTTTCGCAAGAGATTACAGTTATATTATGTATACATTATATATAGAGAGAGTGAGAAAGAGAGAGAGACAGACAGACAGACAGATATAGACAGATGACCTCTGGAAAAATGCACAAGGAATTGGTAATTTTGGTTTCTTCCAGAGAAGGACATTGAGTGGCTATGAGACGGTTGTATGAGGGAAATTTTTCACTGAACCTTTTGTCTATCTTAAATTTTAAAATGTTGTCTCTTCAAGGGAAAAAAAAAAACACATTAACTTAAAAATAATTCAATAAGGTAAAGTCAGACTGAACTTCAACCCATAGAAGAAATGTATTTCTTGTGAGGCTTTCCGTGTTGTGCATTGTTTCATACAAGGTAAGGGCTACAAATACGTTAGATTATGCAGGAAGATGTATGATAACCAAGATACCTGGCTCTCAGACCAATAGACTGACACTAAATGAAAGATGACAAAATACCATGAACTGGCATTCCAGATGACTACCTGGAAAGGGACAATAATAGCATCCAGATGGATGCTGAAGGTTAGCGTAAAGATGCTTGGGCTTCCCTGGTGGCTCGTGGTGAAGACTCCACCTGCCATCGCAGAAGACATGGGTTAGATCCCTGACCCGGGAAGATCCCGCATACCTTGGAGCAACTCAGCCTGTGCGCTACAAGTGTTGAACCTGTGCTCTAGAGCCTGGGAGCCACACTGCTGAGTCTGTGAGCTGCAGCTACTGGAGCTCACATGCTAGAGCCCATGCTCTGCAAGAAGAAGCCACCACAATGAGAAACCCGTACACCACAATTAGAGAGTAGCTGCTGCTGTCCGCAGCTAGAGAAAAGCCTGCAAAGACCCAGCAGAAATCAATCAATCAATAAAGTTATATTTAAAAGATGCTCTATGCACAGTTTTACCTAGCAGACATAAGGCCAGGAGGGAGGATCCCTTCCTGCTAATGAATGAGTGAATAGAAAATGACCACCTGGATCTGTACAAATGTTCTGGGTATGTAAACAAAGAATGGAGAGCCCACTGAGTCAGAGAAACAGCATATAGTTTTGAAAAAAAGTTTTTTAAATTTTATATATGTTCATTATAATCCTTAAACTTCCTGAAAACTTGGAGTCAATGAAGCAATACATAAATTATTTAGAGAAAAAAAGAAACTGACTAAAATGTTAGACCGAAATTTTTTAAGAAGTGACGTGAAATAACAAGAAAAAGTGTATATTTATATGATTGTAGATCGAAAATCAAAATTAAAAGTTGTAAAATATTTCAGCCCCAATGGTATAGGCTAACCCTTCTTCCTTAAACAGCAAGAAACCTGGACACAATATATGCAATAACTTTGCAGACGTTAGAAGAAAGCAGAGCAGGACCGTGACAGTGAGAGAAAGAAAACAAAAATAGTGAACCCTACAATTGCTGTGGCTTTCTGCCTGGAGGCACTTTCTGGACCTCAGCATGAGGAGGAGGAACTCAAGCAGAGTGTGGCAATCTTGCTGAGTTGGGGATGAGTTGAGGAAACAGATTGAAGTTTGTGAAATGAACTACTGGAGACAAAGAAGCAATGGGAAGAGGGAGGGGATGGGAAGAGAGAGATGTCCAGAAATCTGCATAAGGGCCTCCTAGAGACTGATGTTGAGATTAAGCCATATATATTTGGATGCAATTCCATGAAGCTGTACAAAATCTACTGACAGGGATTGTAAAGCTGAACAATTGGCAACATTTCTCAAGACTTGAGAAATATCCAAGTTCCAGTCAGCCAAAGTGGAGAGACATTGTTGAGCACTTAGGTACTCAGGAGACCCCATAAAGGTCATATCTTAATGGGAGGACTGTAGTAACCCTAGAGTAAAGGCTACATTCAGGCTTCCCTGGTGGCTCAGATCGTAAAGTGTCTGTCTGCAATATGGGAGACCAGGGTTTAATCCCTGGGTAGGGAAGATCCCCTGGAGAAGGGGATGGAAACCCACTGCAGTATTCTTGCCTGGAGAATTCCATGGACAGAGGAGCCTTGCAAGCTACGGTCCATGGGTTTGCAAAGAGTCGGACACGACTTAGCGACTAATGCTTTCTAAAGACTACTCTAGATTTTCTCTTAATATTTTTTTGGATCTGTCTCCTAAAGGTCATAAAAGCAAAAAAGGAACAAATTGGACTTAATTAAATTTAAAAGCTTTTGCACAGTAAAGGAAACCATCAACAAAATGAAAAGACAGTCTACTGAATGGGAGAAAATATTTCTAAGTGTCATGACCATTAAGGGATTAATAACTAACTTATACAAACAGCTCATACAACTTAATATCAAAAACAAAACATACAAATCAATTTAAAAATGGACAGAAGAACAGACATTTTTCCAAAGAGAACATGCAGATGGCCAACAAGCACATGAAAAGATGCTTAACGTTGCTAATAGTCAGGGAAATGCATATAAAAGCACAATGAGCTATCACCTTGTGCTGGTCAGAATGGCTGTTATTAAAAAGAACACAGATAACAAATGTTGGTGAGGATGTAGAGTAAAGGGAACCATCATACACTGTTGGTGGGAGTGTAAATTGGTGCAGTCAGTCACTGTGGAAAACGGTATGGAGGTTTCTTAAAAACTAAAAATAGAGTATGCTCCAGCAATCCCAAGATGGGTGGATCCAGAGGGTATAAGTGAAATAAATCAGACAGAGGGAGACATATACCATATGATCTCACTTATATGTGAAATCTAAAAACAAACAAATGAACAAACAAACAGATACAGACTCATAGATACAGAGAACAAATGGATGGTTGCCAGAGGGAAGGGGAGCAAAATAAGTGAAGGGGATTAAGAGGTACAGGCCTCTGGTTATAATGTAAATAAACCACAGTGATGTAATGTAGAGCATATGAAATATGGCCAGTCATATTTTAATAGCTTTGTATGGAGACAGACGATTACTGGATTTATTGTGGTGATCCTTTCATAATGTATACAAACTTCAAATCACTGTGTAGTATACCTGAAACTAGCATAATATTGTACGTCAACTATGTTTCAATTTAAAATAATATGATAAAAATATAGGGGGCCTTTCCTGGTGATCCAGTGGTTGAGACTGTCCCTTCCAACGAGGGGATGCTGGTTCAATCCCTGTTTGGGGAGCTAAGATCCCACATGCCTTGAGCTGGAAAACCAAAACATAAAATAGAAGCAAGATTGTAACAAATTCAATGAAGTCTTTAAAAAATGGTCCATATCAAAAAAATCTTTAAAAAAGAAAGAAAAATAGAGATTACTAACTAGGTTATGTAGTAAAAATCCCCATTGCTTAGAAATTAGAATAGAAGTAGTAAGCACACTAAATAGTCAAAAATGCAAAACTAAGATTAAGAATACTGTCAGCTCTATGGTTGGTTAAGTAAAACAAAAAACAAAACAAACAAACAAGACTGATCCCATTAAGCAAAATAAAGGTGTACTAAAAGGATCCTGTTGTAATTGAACAGTGTTGTGAACAAAGAAATCCCAGGAAAGCCCAAGCACCATTGTTCCAGGACCTCACAGTGATGCATAATGGTTAGCCACTCAGTTGTGTCCACCTGTTTGCGACCCTATGCACTGTAGCCCACCAGGCTCCTCTGTCCATGGATTCTCCAGGCAAGAATACTAGGTGGGTTGCCATTCCCTTCTCCAAAGGATCTTCCTGATCCAAGGATCGAACCCAGGTCCCCTGCATTGCAGGCAGATTCTTTACCATATGAGCCATCAGGGAAGATAAAAAAGTTAGTTAACTTTACGTAAGTTAAAAAAGAAAACATATCACCACACTATTACCCCAAAGGAAAGAAATAAGGAGAAAATGACAAAAGTAAACTTTGACATTTTAATGGAGAATTAATAATAAATGCATGGAGAAGGCAATGGCAACCAACTCCAGTACTCTTGCTTGGAAAATCCCATGGACAGAGCAGCCTGGTAGCCTGCAGTCCAGGGGGTCTCAAAGAGTTGGACACGATTGAGAGACTTCACTTTCACTTTTCACTTTCATTCATTGGAGAAGGAAATGGCAACCCACTCCAATGTTCTTGCCTGGAGAATCCCAGGGACGGAGGAGCCTGGTGGGCTGCCGTCTGTGGGGTCGCACAGAGTCGGACACAACTGAAGTGACTTAGCAGCAGCAGCAGTAATAAATACAAGAATTGGTTATTTGAAAGAAATAATAAAGTACCAAATTGCTAAAAGTTTAACTCTCCTCAAAAAATACTAAATTAGACCACAAGAAATAGGAATTATGCATAATTCTGTGCTAATCAGTTTGAAATTCTCAATGTAATGGTCATTCCTATAGAAAAATTTTAAGTAAGAAAATTGACATAGGATGAAATAAAAATCCTTAATTAATCAGTAATCATGGGTAAAACAGTAAAAACTGTCAGAGAATTATCTCCGACAAAAGTTCCAAGTCCAGAAGTTTTTATGAGCAATTAAATTTTTTTCAAGAAAAATAATTCTCTCCTATTATGTAAGCTAAAAAAAATAATGAAAGTATTCCAGTTTATTTTATGATTCTGCATTTCCCCCAAGAACATAAGCATGGTACCTCTAAAGATGACAAATATAAACCAATCTTACTTTTGACTCTAATACAAATCAAATCTAGCCACTTATGTAATGAAGAACACAGCAGAATCTGGAATGCAAAAATAGTCTAATGATAGAAGATCTATTGATATAATTCATCATTCTTGTAAATTAAATGAGGAGTCACATGATTATCTTACTGGATGCCAAAATATGTTTGATAATTTTCAATACTATTCTTGATTTTTAATAAAAAAAATAAAAAACTTCGTAGTAACATAGAAAACTTCCTTAACTAGATAAAGAATATTGATGTAAAATTAAGTGATATCATATTTAATGGGGAAACCTGGATATCAAAGTCAGACATGTGAGCTTGCTATCATCATGACTTTTTAATATTTTCCTGGAACTCTTGGTCAACAGTACATCAACAAAAAAGAAATATGAGGTATAAATATTGGATAGGAGAGAAAAGTAGTTATTTGCCTCAGAGTTGACTTGAATAATATCCTTGATGGGTTTGGGCTTTTGGAAACCAAATTCTCCTTATTTTCTGCTTTTTGCCCTGTCTCATTTCTCCCCTGAGGCAATGAGCATACTGCTTTCTATCTGCCTAAAGCAGGGAGAGGAAAAAAGGGAAATATAGAGGGAAGAAAGAACAGAAAAACTGGACTATCTCAAAAATATTACACAGATACACATCCACAAAGATAGAAAACAAATTTGGAGAAAATTATAACAGGGCTGATTTCTCTATGACAAAATAACAATTGTCTTTTTTCCCTTGTGCTTTTCACCTATTTCCGGATTTTCTACAGTCAACATTATTATCCAGGTGCTAGGGCGGGGAAAGCATTATTTTTTCAAAGTAAAAGACAAATACAGAGGAAACGTTTCCAAATTGCAGTAGAGAGGTGACTGGGAGCTGGCAGAACCAGAGGGAGTGGGCATTGGGATGTACTGGAAGAACCATGGCTTTGCCACCAGAAGACCTGGATGCATGCGTCACTTCTAAGCATGTTAGCTGTTGTTTACTTGCTTAGTTGTGTCCAACTCTCTTGTGACCCATGGACTGTAGCCTGCCAGGGCCCTCTGTCCATGGGCTTTCCAGACAATAATACTGGATGGGCTGTCATCTCCTCCTCCAGGGGATCCTACTGACCCAGGGAGGGAACCTACCGACCCAGGGAGGGAACCTGAGTCTCTTGCATTGGCAGGCGGATTCTCTACCACTGCACCACCAGGGAAGTCCCAAGCATGTTAGTTAATGCCCAGCAAATCCCTTCATTCTCTGAGCCTGACTTTCCTTCGGGGGAGACTCCTATTCCCCACTGAGAAGAAGTTCCCACTTAGAGGGGCTTCCCTGGAGCAATAAGGTTTTCACCTTGTGTGAATTTGGAGTTTGTGGCTCGAGTAAACCATGCATCACAGTTTGCCTGGGATGGTTGATGCTTTTTGTCTCAGTATTTATTCATCTCTTGCTTTTCACTCTTAGAAGTGTTCTTTTTTAAACAAGAAGTTGATGTGGTCAGCTCACTTCTGGTGGCTTTGTCCATGGGAAAATGGCTATTTTTAGACCATTTTAATTAAAAGTGGACTTTAGCAGACTTTGGCTGCCAGACTTGAATGAGTACGCTGCCGGGGTCTCAGTGAAACCCAGTTTCCCATGTGGCGACTGAAACTTCCCTTGGACCCACCCAGGCACCACAGGGCATTGGCAAGTATTAGGCTTTGGCAGGCAGCACTGTGCTTACAGCTTTTGACTGTGGATCGGAGTCAAGCCCGCAGGCCAAAAGTTTAAATCATGTGGACAGCACACGATCTGCAGAGCATGAAGTGGTCTTATGCCAGACATAGGTAAAAGCAAGATTAGATCAGAGGTCCCAGAGCCTTTGGGTTGCTTTGATCTCATTTGGCATGTAGGAGGAAATAAAAGTCTAGTTGGATTCACATGGCTTGTTCACACATTCCAGAATTCACCCCCAAGTGGCTCTGAATTTTTTAGAACACATAAGCGCTGACCGTGACTTTGAATTTCAGGACCCAGTTTGTGGCTTCACACACAGATTTTTCTCCTTTCACCCAATATTCCTGCGCCACTGGCAGTACTCAGTACTCAAGACTTGTGCTAGATAAACGTCTCTGGTGACTGAAGATTTCTCATGGCTCCAAATTTTGTGCAATAGGGGGCTGATATGACACTCGTCTTGTGTGTTCTGTTAACTCCTTGAACTCTTAAACCAGGGGCTCCTGAGACGCCAGAAGGGAATCACACCCATTTCCATGGCTGGAAGCCTGCTCTGCAGCTGCTAAAGGTGGAGACCCTCTGGGTAAGACTGAGTAGAATTGGAAACTGGAACATGAAATCTGGACCTGAATTTCTTAGCATATCAAATCACAGGAAAAATGAAAAAAATTTTTTTCATTTTAATTTCTTTGACTTTTAGCTCCAAAAGTTGAGGAAATTTAATTTTGGACTTTCAGTGCTTTTGGACAGAAACTTCCTTGGACTCTTCTTAGATGAGGATTATTTAATTTTTGGAGCCCAGTATCTGCCTTGGAATTTCCTAATGGGAGAAAGCTTATACTCAGACTTGGTTCCCTTTATGCTCCTGGTTTATATAATTGAGTGTCTTTATTTATTTATTTTATTTGGCTATGCTGAGTCTTTGTTGAGTCATGTGGGGTCTAGTTTCTTTACCAGGGATTGAACCTGCATGTCTTACTTTGGGAACTCAGAGTTTTAGCTACTGTACCACCAGGGAAGTCCCTAATTGAGTATCTTTATATTGTTATTTAACCATAATGTCAAACCTGTGAAAAGCATTGTATTAGAGAACATGGCTGAATAGTTTTTAAGATAGGAGGAGCAGAGTGAATTTGCACTTAGTTAAATTAGTGTACGCATTGGACACTAATTCCATTTGGGCTTCCCTGGTGGCTCAGATGGTAAAGAATTTTCCTGCAATGCAGGAGTCCCAGGTTCGATTCCTGCATTGTGAAGATCCCCTGGAGAATGGAATGGCAAGCCACTCCAGTGTTTTTGCCTGGAGAATTCCATGGACAGATGAGCCTGGTGGGCTACAGTTCATGGGGTCGCAAAGAGTCGGACATGACTGAAGCGAGTTAGCACGCATGCCACTATCATCTATTTCTGCAACTCAGCTGTGGCACATGGGGTCTAGTTCCCTAATGGAACCTGGGCCCCCTGCATTAGGAGCTCGGAATCTCAGCCACTGGACCACCGTGGAAGCCTGGGTTGCATTTTTTAAAAAAATAAAATGGCACTGCCCACTGCAGTGTATTAAAAGTGAAGAGTCACCAATTACTGACTGTGCTGGGTGCTCAAGATAGCTGCCCACGGTGAGTGGTTCTTGCTTAATTGATCCCACGGTGAGTGGTTCTTGCTTAATTGACATCATGACTTTCCTAAATGTTGAAAAAAAAAAAATAAGTGCCTGCAATGGTGGTGGGGATGGCTGCAATATAGAGAAGACACAAAGAGGTACTGGGTGTCATTTCTCATAAACATAGAAAAGAGGTGATATTGGATATGGAGACCACCTTATGCAGGGAGAGTTGTGAACACTCTTTTCTTCCTCAAGGTTGGAGAGGGGCAGAGGTTACCCTCTTCCTCTCATTTAAGTTGATATCTCTGTGTGTCAACTTCCCATTAGCTATTCTGTCGGCACCCCGTACAGCCCCAGCTGTCCAGGGAAACCTTGTCCCCCAAGCAGAGATAATGAGACAGTGCTACTTATATAACCTGGTCTGATTAGAGTCTCAGATCTTTGCACCTCAACAGCTGTGTGTTGTCACCAATGGAAATTTTTAACTCGTCTGCCAATTCCCTGGTTGCCCAAATAAGTGGCTGAAAGAGTGGCTGCTGTTTCATCATTTATTAGACTGGAATTTAGGTTCTGATAAACCCTAATGCTGAAAATTAGCTCCAAGGAAACTGCCGAGGCAGTTCTTGGTCTCTGGCTGATAGGAACGGGTAGAATTTATTCAAGTGGGGTTTATATATATATATATATATATATCCTAAAGACAGTTCAGCACACAAATTACTTCAGAGCTATTTTTGAAAACGTAATAGGACCAATACTTAGGAGAGCGAGATGCAGTGTGAGGAGGATCTGAAAGCATCTATTATGGGCTTGACATTTGGCTCTCTGCAAAGCCTCAAAAGATATTGAAAAATCTCTTCCCAAGCTTTCTGGTGGCTGAGCCAATATTGCTGGAATCCTCTGGGCGCTGGCACGACTTGTCATGGGTGGAGAAGCCATGGTAGCCTGCACAGTCATGTTGGAATTAGCCTTTTCTTATGGGCAAAGTTGGGAACATCCTTCTTGATTCAGACTGTGAGTCCCATAGAAAGGTCACCCCAGGACTACATTCATTCAAAACCTGAGAAATTGAATGTTGTTTTTTTTTTTTTTTTGAGGTCTGCATAAGAAGACATTTTGTATCCTTGGGTGGTGTGTTCAAGTGTCTCACATTTATTTCAGATGGATAAATGCAGTTATTTAGTTTTAAAGAGGATATTTTTAACCTTATAGTACACTATCTTGAAAAGTACATTAGCATAGTACAGCAGATGGCATACGGGGGCATGTTCGCATCTTTGAAAGTTCAAATCTTGAAGGTTCATGTGTAGGGGACTTACTATAGTTGATCGAAGGATGCTTAAGATGTGGGCCTAACTTCACTCTCTTGCTACAGGAATTTATCTAATTTAGTCTAATCAAAGTGAAGTTTAGCAATCCACTCCAGCACTCTTGCCTGGAGAATCCCATGGACTTCTCTGTCCATGGGGTCGCAAAGAGTTGGACACGACTGAGCGACTTCACTCACTCACTCACTCATATAAACTCATTGCTAACACTAACAAGCGGGTACTCTTTCTACCCCCTTCTGATGCCTATGTCAGAAACTTTCTCTATCTCCTTTATACTTTAATAAAACTTTATTACACACACACAAAAAAAAGTGAAGTTTAGAACCTTTAGTTGGTAGAACAAAGTCATCCTTCTTTTACTGAATTTGAATAAAAACTGAATATCATCTTATTGCTGCCACCAATGCCGCTTCCTTTGGCAACGAAGGAAAATAGTAGTTCTAAGAGGATGTCAATGGGATGGAAAATGGAGTCAATATATGGAAAGAGATTTGATCCTTGGTAATAGCCATAAGTGCCCGATCAAGCCTGGCCTGGAGCACTTGATATAATAAACCTTTGAGTTATATGAGTCAATGTTGTTCATCTAGTTGCTAAGTTGTGTCCAACTCTTTGTGACCTGAAGGATTGTAGCCCACCAGGCTCCTCTGTCCGTGGGATTCTCCAGTCAAGAGTACCGGAGTGGGTTGCCATTTCCTCCTCCACGGGATCTGCCCAATCCAGGGACCAGATCCAAGTCTTATGCATTGGCAGGTGGATTCTTCACACTGAGCCACCAAGGAAGCCCATGTGTGAGTCAATATCTTCTCTTTATTGTTTAATCAAATTTGAGCTGGCATTCTGTTATTTGTTTTTAAGTACATTGAATGGGCAAGACAGTTATTGTGTAGAATTTTCCTTCTTGTTCTGCTGTCGTGGAGCATAAACCTTCTTTACATTAACCACTCCCCTCTGATTCTTTTACACACAGTCCTTGGTGGTTTTAATGTACTTTCGGCCCCTCCCCTGACCTTTCCTGTTTCAAGCTGAAATGATCACTAGATCAACCAGAAAAGGCAACATTCCCAGCTGGAAACCTCAACAGGACAGGAGGAGGCCACTGAACAGAGTTATAAAAGAGAATCTCTGGTCTCACTGGAACTTACCATCTTGTGAACAAATTCTTTAATTTTTTTTTTTTTTCAAGAAAAGTTTTCTTGTTTCTTTCCCAAGCTTTTGTCCATCTTGGCCATGTCTTTCCCAAACATTTCCAAGTTCTCCCAATTCCTTCTCTGTTTCCAAGGCCCAGCTTGAATCTTGTACGGGAAAACAATAATCTTATTTTAAAAGAGTTTTAAATTTAAAAAAAAAAGTATGACATCTTGCTTATATTATCTAAAAATTCAAATGGGAAATCAGGAGAATTAGAGGCAGAACTGGAGTCTGGCTCTGCCTGGCTGTCAGACTTCTGGCAAGGTCCCTAATGTTTCTCAGCCTCAGTTGAGTCATTCTAAAATGTGGGATTCAACAGTCATTTCAGGCTTGGAGCGGGAGAGTATAGACACTAGACGTAGAACCTCATGGGTTTCCCAGGTGGCGCTGATGGTACAGAACCCACTTATCAGTGCAGGAGACTATGAGACACGGGTTCAATCCCCGGGTCAGGGAGATCCCCTGGAGGAGGGCATGGCAACCCACTCCAGTATTCTTGCCTTGAGAATTCCATGGACAGTGGACCCTGGCGAGCTGCAATCCATGGGGGTCACAAAAAGACACAGCTGACTTAGCATGAGTGCGTGGAACATTGTGCTGATTTCTTAAAGTGAAAAAATTTAACTATCTGAATCTGTAGGACATATATTAAGTTAACCTTAAAAATGCATCCAGTATACATTAGGTGCAGACAAATACTGTTGAGGATGGGGGAGTGGGATGGGGGGGTGGGGCGTTAGTGTTTAATGAGGACAGTTTCCGTTTAGGGAGGTGAAAAATTTGGGAGGTGGATTATGGTTAAAATTGCACAACAATAAGAACGTCCTTACTGCCACTGAACTCTACAGTTAAATATGGTGAAAATGTGTGCTGTGTGGGGGTGTGTGTGCTTGTTCAGTCGCATTTGAGTCTTTTCAATCCTTGAACTGTAGCCCACCAGGCTCCTCTGTCCATGGGATTTCCCAAGCAAGAATACTAGAGCGGGTTGCATTTCCTCCTCCTGGGGATCTTCCCGACCCAGGAATCAAACCCGCATCTCTTGTGTCTCCTGCATTGACAGGCAGATTCTTTACCACTGTGCCACCTGGGAAGCCTCAGGTTAAAATGGTATTTTTATATTATGTGACTTTCATCACAATAAAAAAAAAAGGTATTTAAAAAAATATCTGAATCCTATCCCCTTTTTTATGGATTCAGACAGGCCTGTGGTTCTCAAAAACAACAGCAGTGCAGATGATTCTGGAGCTGTATATCTATAAACCTGCCCCTTTGTGGGCAGTGAGGTCATCCAGGAACTGCAGAGCATCAGTTCACCTGCTCATCCCCAGAGCATTGGTATTTGTCTCTCAATTTATAAATCACTTCCACTGTATTCTCATATCATCTCATTTAATCTTCTTGACAATCCCAAGAGCTAGCTGTTTGAGCTCATTTCACAGATGATAAAATGTACTCAGAGAAAAACAAGAGGTCTTCCTATGGTTGTCGTTGTTCAGTCACTAAGTTGTGTCCAACTCTTTGCCACTGTATGGACTGCGGCATGCCAGGCTTCCCCGTCCTTCACCGTCTCCTGGGCTTTACTCAAGTTCATGTCTGTTGAATCAGTGATGCTATCTAACCATCTCATCTCACTAATTTTTCTATTAATACCATCAAAATGCTCATGAACAAAGCAACTTGAACATGAATCTTGGGTCTCTTTGGCACCTCTGTACTATTCTGGGGTTCTCTGTTTCCTGCTTTTGGTACTTCTCATATGCTCAACATGCTTCTCTGGGCCTGGAGGTTAAAACACTCCCAAGTAGGCTGAAGGCTCAAGTAACCCCCAGGCTCGGGACCTCCAGGAACCATCAAATTGCCAGGTATATCTGATGGAGGAATGGCCTTGTGACCAGGACATGTCCTGAGGGCGTCCAGCTGTCCCAGGAGCTTGCTCAGTTTACTCTGTGCACCAGTATCTTGCTTGAAACAATTCTACAGTATCTACAAAGACTCCTTGAGTAGTTTGAAACTCCAGGCATCATTGTTATTGTTCAGTTGCTCAGTCGTGTCCGATTCTTTGTGACCCCATGGACTGCAACATGCCAGGCTCCCTTGTCCTTCACTATCTTCTGGAGTTTGCTCACTCGTATCCATAGAATTGGTGATGCCAGGCATCATGGGGGAAAAAAGGTGTAGCTGAGAATGGTTGAAACCACACAGTAGAGCAGATTCATAGTCAGTGGCTATAAATATGGCAGTTTTTGATCTTAAGGCCTGCTTCCTTTTCACCAAAATGATTAGCAAGTTCTTTTCCTAAGCTCCTGTGTTCACTGTTCTGCTCTTATTGACCCTGGGGCATACCCAGGGTTCTGCCAGGTACTTGCTCAAGGCTCTATCTGAGCAGGAGGTGGTCCATCCCCAAGTGCTGATCAACATGTTTCTTCCTTTCAGGGAGAAGGAAACAGCTTGTTCTGTTTCCTGGACCTAATAGTTTTACATCTCTGTTGATTCTGGAAGCTCTGTATCCTCTGACCAATTGTGATTGTGCTACAGTGAAGGGGATTTAAATTTTTTTAAATTGGAGGATAATTGCTTTACAATTTTTTGCTGGTTTCTGCCATGTAACAATGTGAATCAGCCATAAGTATACACATATTGCCTCCCTCTTGAGCCTCCCTCCCACCCATCCCATCCCACCCCTCTAAGTAATTACAAAGCACTGAGCTGAACTCTCTATGCTATACAGCAGGTTCCCACTAGCTATCTATTTTACATATTGTAATATATATAATTCTGTGTGTGTGTGTGTGTGTGCGAGTTGCTCAGTCATGTCTGACTCTTTGTGACCCCATGGACTTTAGCCCACCAGGCTCCTCTGTTGATGCAATTTTCCAGGCAAGAATACTGGAGTGGGTAGCCATTCTCTTCTCCAGGGGAACTTCCTGATCCAGAGATCGAAGCTGGGGTCTCTCGCATCGCAGGTGAATTCTTTACCATCTGAGCCACCAGGGAAGCCCCAGTCCAGTGCTACTCTCTCAATTTGTCCTACCTTCTCCTTCCCCTGCTGCATCCACAAGTCCACTCTCTACATCTCTCTATTCTTGCCCTGTAAATAGTTTCATTAGTATCATTTTTTCTATACTGATTATTAATAGATTGCATATATCTATGTTAATGTACAATATTTGTTTTTGTCTTTCTAACTTATTTCACTCCATATAACAGGCCCTAGGTTCATCCACTTCAGTTCAACTCTGCTCTTTATGGACAAACCACGGGTTCCAAGATAAAAACTGATTCTCTAGTAGACAAAAGCAAAGTCATCAGGACATGTTACTGACATTCCTTCTGATCACAACAGATGGAACTTTTACAGTTTTTCTAGTCTTATCTCCAATCATGGATGGACTTATGTGTTCAAAGAGCAGATTTGTTGGGCATCTTCACCTGAATTGGAAGAGGAATGGGAGGCCTCTAGAGTCCTCGAGTTGGGAGTGATGTTCATTGTCATTCCCTTTATTCTTTGTACAGCCCGAGGGTGCCAAGATGGGGGCAGGATGAAGGGGAACAAAAGAGGCAACGTTTGTTGTTGTTCAGTCGGCTAAGTTGTGTCTAACTCTTGCGACCCCATAGACTGCAGCACACCAGGCTCCCCTGTTCTTCACTGTCTCCCAGAGTTGCTCAAATTCCTGTCCACTGAGATGGCATGATGATGCTATTTAACCATCTCATCCTCTGCCATTCAATCTTTCCCAGCATCAGGGTCTTTTCCAATGAGTCAGTTCTTCGAATCAGGTGGCCAAAGTATTGGAGTTTCAGCTTTAGCATTTGTCCTTCCAATGAATATTCAGGACTAATTTCCTTTAGGATTGACTGGTTTGATCTTCTTGCAGTCAAAGAGACTCTCAAGAGTCTTCTCCAACACCACAGTTCAAAAGCATCAATTCTTCAACACTCAGCTTTCTTTATGGTCCGACTCTCACATCTATACCTGACTAATGGAAAAGCCATAGCTTTGACTAGATGGACCTTTGTTGGCAAAGTAATGTCTCTGCTTTTTAATATGCTGTGTAGATTTGTCATAGCTTTTCTTCCAAGGAGCAAGCATCTTTTAATTTCATGGCTGCAGTCACCATCTGCAGTGATTTTGGAGCCCAAGAAAACAAAGTCTGTCACTGTTTCCATTGTTTCCCCATCTATTTGCCATGAAGTGATGGGACCATCTGCCATGATCTTTGTTTTTTGAATGTTGAGTTTTAAGCCAGCTTTTCATATAGAATTTCCATGTATTTAAAGCATATTCTTTGAAAGTTTTGACACATGTAAGCCCCCATGAAACCATCACTAATCAAACAAGTGAATACACCCAGCCTCCTCCAAAGTTCCCCCACACCCATTTATAGTCTTCCTGAGACCCCTCAGCAGCCACCGGTTTGCTTTGTGTCACTGTTAGTGAGTTTGCAGTTTCTAGAATTTTATAAAAAGGGGATCATAAAATAATGTTGTTTTGAAAGAAAAATAATTCATTGAGACATCATTTATATGCAATAAAACTCACTAGTTTTAAGTGTAGTATTAGTCAGGATTCTCTTGAGAAACAGAATATATACCTATGTGTGAGAGACATTTAAGAAGTTGACTCATGTAATTGTGGGACTGTCCAGACTGAAATCTATAGGGTAGACCAGTAGGCTGGAAACTGACAGCAGTTGATGTGACAGCCCAGAGGCAGAATTTCTTTTCCTGAAAACTTGAGTTTGCTTTTAAGATCTTACAACTGATTGCAGGAGGCTCATCCACATTACCGAGGGTAATCTCCTTTACTTCAAGTCAACTGACTGTAGGTGTAAACCATGCCTACAGAATACCTTCACAGCAACAGTAGATTAGTGTTTGATTCAATAAATAGACTTTGACCTGCAAGTTGACACTCAGAACTAACCATCACAGGGTACAGCTCAGTAGTTTTAGTGTCTTTATTTAATAAAGTTCTGCTCCAAAAGCAAACCTAGTTCTAGAACAGTTCCATCACCCAATGTCTTCAATACTTTTCCCCTTGGATTTATAGTTCTTGTCTTCTTTTGTCATCAAAGTCATCAGTGGCAAAGGAATCAAAATGAAGTCGCTCAGTCATGTCCAACTCTTTGTGACTCCATGGGCTGTAGCCTGCCAGGCTCCTCTATCCATGGGAATCTCCAGGCAAGAATACTGGAGTGGTTTGCTATTTCCTTCTCCAGAGGATCTTCCAGACCCAGGGATTGAACCCCAGTCTCCTACACTGCAGGCAGACTCTTTACTGTCTGAGTCCTCAGGGGCTCCTAAAGGAACCAAAGCTATGTCTAATCTAATTCTTCAGATCTTCTGATCTGAGTTTAGGAAGGATTTCCCATAGTTATTTACTGATTATCTTTGATATATTAATCTACTGGAATTGTTAGTAATCACGCTTTAATAAGGGCTGATTCTTTGATTCAACTCAAGAGCACTGAATTCCACTGGTGGGTATGGACTTGTGCTCCATGCTGGGTACATTCACAGGAGTCAGCTCATTTGATTCTTAACAACAATCCTACAAGGTATTCAGGATTCATCCCATTTTGCAGAACAGAGAATGGAGTCTCAGAAAGGCCAAGAGCTGACACAAGCAATCCACCGACACACTTGAGATTTGAAGAGACCCTCTGAAATACCTAGGTCCTCCCATGCAGCCCAGCAGCCCACGTTAGACATTGCTTCCTCTGTGTTCTTTAAAGAGCATCACATGAACATGACTAGACTTTATCAGGATAAAGAAATACCTTGTGAAGGTCCTGAAGGCAGGGAGCTCGGTTAGGACCCAAGAATACAGCTTCACCAGGTATTTCCATCCACACCCAAAAAGGCCACCATTAAAGGGCAGTAGCATATTTATGCAGCTTCCTTCATTACAGCTGTTGAAGTTCTTGGTTTTGATGGAATAGAGCATGCTGGAGAAAGAATCCTTCCTAGACTGATTCCCTCTGTTACCAACAGAGTCCTCTCTTACCAACAGAGTCCTCTCTTAGACAGCAAAAACCCAGTGCTTACAGGAAAGACCTGGAGCTTTTAGCCTAAAGCTTTCTGTCTCCTTTTGCTCCTCCGCTGCCTCTTCCAGCTGCTGTCTCTGCCTCAGACTCCTTCTTCTCTGTCACTCTGAGGAGTGTCAGGTGAGGCTCCACATTTTGCTCTCGCTTCCCAGGAAGGGATGACATCAATCACTTCACCTATACTCTCACAAAGGAACATGCCCTGCCCCCTTTACTCCCCTACATCAGAATACGTCTTACAGGACAGAGTCTAGGTGTTATTTCCTGTTTCTCTTCTCCTACTTGTGCCTGAGACCTCTGAGAATTTTACTGAACTGAACTTTTCTTCAGCGTGGCGCTCAGCTCCTTACCAGTGTACACTGCCGTGCTAGAAAGTTCTTCCATTCTTTAAGATCAAATCCATAAGCTATTGCATATCTGCTATGGCTGATCATGTTGCTATATGGCAGAAACCATCACAATATTGTAAAGTAATTATCCTCCAGTTAAAACTAAAAGAGAAAGTTGCTAAGGGAGGAAATCTTAAAAGTTCTCATCACAAGAGAAAGGAATTGTCATAACGATGTAGGGTGACAGATGTTAACTAGACTTAATGTTGCAGTGATCATTTCAGAATAAATACACATACCAAATCATTCCACTGTACACCTGAAACTAACATGATGCTATATGTCAGTGATATCTCATCTTAAAAAGATCAAATACAGGCCATGTCTTCTCTTTGTTTTAGCTCTTCTTCCACATCCTGACATTCCTACTCACACAAAACCAAACCAAACAGTCAAACAACTGAGAAGGAAAGAGAGTGGTAACTAGATTGGAAACTATACACCATGCAAATTAGCACAGGCTCACAAACAGGGGCCCACAGTCAGTATGGTATGAGTCAACCCAGAAGAAAAATCTAGCCTCATAGATGAACATTTCCCCAGGCTTCCAGGCACACACCATTGTCTCTATCATCAATATACCTACCCTGCAAAGCATGCTGAAAGGGTTGATTTTTAGAAGGCTTATTAAACAGGAAGAAATTTCTTTTTGGTTTTCTTGCAAAATTTGGGTAAGTTTCCCAGAAGAGCTGGTTTGATTTCTGTTCTCACCTCTTACACACTCAGTGAACTCCAGAAAGTGATATATTCTTGGGTCTGAGCCCACACATACATAAGGATGGTTGAGACAGAACTAGTTGCTTGAAATTCTCAAAAATAAGAAAATGAAGGCACCAGAGGACCACTTAGTAGGGGATTTTGTGGCTTATGCCATAGAACCCTGTACATCCTGGATTTTTTAGGACAGCCCCGTTTTAGATACACTTATAGCTGTCAAGCCATGAGTTCTGATTTTTGGCTTACAAAATATGATTGCTTTGGTTATAGGTGAGCCTATGCTTTGTGAGGTCATTTTGGGAACTCATTTTTCTTGGGTGGCGTCAAAGATGGCTCTGAATTCTACCAACTATACGCTAAATGAGTCATATTGAGATGATACAATGCAGTTACCAGGTGGTTCTGCTAATAATTAGAAACACATTTCTATATTTCATAGAACCAAAGAAAGGAAAACATCACCAGGAAAATGTTACATGTGGGGACAATTATTCAATAGGTCCTTGGCTGGGATTTGTAGATATGAACATAATTCAGAAGCAAAAATGAAATACTGGAATAATACATGGAGATTTCTTTTTTATCATTGCTGAATTACAAAACACAGGAATTAACATTCAGCCAAGTCTTGATTACTCAAGGAATGATGACCAATTTGTAGTTTATTTTCCTCCCCATTCTCATTACTACAGTCCAGTATGTCTCAAATTCAAGTAATGTACTTAGAAGAAAATCTTTAAAAGGTCACACGCAGGCTAAGTCACTTCAGTTGGATCCAACTCTTTGTGACTCTGTGGACTGTAGCCTGCCAGGCTCCTCTGTACATGGAATTCTCCAAGCAATAATACTGGAGTGGGTTGCCATGCCCTCCTCCAGGGGATCTTCCCAACCCAGGGATCGAATCCCTGTCTCATGTCTCCTGCGTTGGCAGGTAGGTTCTTTACCACTAGCAGCATCTGGGAAGCCCCTTAAAAGGCCACGGTGCTTCTTAAATGCTTTATATGATAACTGTATTAAAATTTACACAGAACTATGAAATGTAATATTAAATTTCTTATGCTAAACTAAAATTTAAATTTATAGATGCTGTTTTAAGTAAAGATTATTCATAAAGTAGAAATAATCAAAACTGTGAAATCAATAAGTAAAATGTTAACAATATTACTTTCCAGTAATGGCTGAGTGTTTAGCTGATATCTTCCCTTGTGACCAGGAACAGACTTGAACCAAATATTAAAGATTAGTGGTAGAGATTTTCAACTCCCACTTTGTCTTGTAAGACAGAACAGTTCTCTCCCAGGAATTTATATATCCAGCTTGAGGTGTGTGTTCAGTCATGTCCAACTCTTTGTGACCCCAGGAACTGAAGCCATCAACCTCCTCTGTCCATGGGGTTTTCTAGGCAAGGATACTGGAGTGGGTTACCACTTTCTACTTCAGGGAATCTTCCCGACCGAGGAATCAAACCCCTGTCTCTTACATCTCCTGCATTGGCAGGCAAATTCTTTACCACTGCGCCACCTGGGAAGCCCCAAGCTTGAGGAATACTGCTTTTACCCATGGTGGCTCAGACAGTAAAGAATCTGCCTGCCATGCGGGTATGATGCCTTAGTAGGGAAGATCCCCTGGAAAAGGGAATGGCAACCCACTCCCGTATTCTTGTTTGGGAAATCCCATGAACAGAGGAACCTGGCAGGCTACAGTCGTCCATGGGGGTCACAAAGAGTCAGACATGCCTGAGCGACTAACCCTTCCCTCCCTATTTTCCTAGATCTACAAGGGCAAAGAAACGATGTGAAACCAAAATGGCTCAGATATCCTTCATGTTGATAAAAATTGTCACTAAAGGGAACCCAGGGTAATTTGTAGATTTCAGTTTTCTTTCCATTTGTTTCTCATCACCTGGGCTATTAGTTTGTCTGTAATACTGCTCTCCAGAAACGCCTGCCAACTACACAGACTGACTGCAGCATGGCAGGCAGACACTTGTCTTTCTCCAGAAGCCCACAATGATTTTCGAATGACAGGAGCACCTCTATTACGACTCACATTGTAAGTAGATCCACTTGAAGGAGCAGCCAACTCACGTATTGTGATGTAAATGGTGCTGCACCACACCCAGCATTTTCATCTTCTAAGTGTTTCACAAACACTGACTATTTAATAATCCTTCTTTCGGGGCTGCCGGGGAGGAGTTGTAGCGAAGGGCTGATGGTGGGTTTCTATATAAACACATGTTAATTTTTATTGGAAATGGCAACCCACTCCAGTATTCTTGCCTGGTAAATTCCATGGACAGAGGAGCCTGGTGGGCTAAGTCCATGGGGTCGCAGGAACCGACATGACTTAGCAACTACCACCGCCAGGCAAAAAGAAGCAAAAATGTTTAGACTGACACTTCTATATTCATTATTTTATTTAAACCTCAGCCTTGGCAGGAAAAGAATCTGGTGTAAAAGTCTTCTTATTACTATTTTTACAGAGGGAGAAGATTAAACTCCTTAAGATAATTTTCTGATAGTTATACAGTTATAGTAAGGGCTGGAGATGGAATTTGAACTCAGGTCTGCTCATTTCCAGCACTCCCACTCTTTCTGTTTCTCCACAGTGTCTAGAATGGACTTTTAGCTTTGTCACTGTATTAGTCATTATCATTATTATCGCTGACAATAGTGTTATTAATCTTTGATGACTTTAATATTTCAGATTTATGTAGTCACAGTCTTTGAGGCACTTGGAGCTCTATGCAACTCTTCTGCTCTTGCTCGGTGCAGAAATGGTAAATATTTATTTGGATTTGATATTGGAAATCACTCTGGTTTCATTCCTGTCTTAAAAGCAATTTTTCATGGGTTCAGACTCTTGGACTTGAGAAAATCTGGAATGGAAAACAATGCTTGCTTTGTCCTCAGAAGTCACATTCATGACACACCAGATGTTCTGGTCTATGATAAAAAATTCTTCTTAACTTTTAATGGGAGAAAACGTAAACCGGTGATTGGGCCACACATTCTTGACTTTCTTTTTTTATTATTAGTATTGATTAAAGAGAATTGGGTCTGTGGCTTCTCTTGGGTGTACCACTCCCAGGGACACACAGTGCTGGAGACTGTTTACTAGGCATAGGGCCTATTGTCCTGCCTTAATTTCTACTGTTGGCTCAAATGGTATCCATGTCCAAATAATGGTCTCATTGCTGTTCACTCTTTTATCTCCAGAACAGACCAGAGGGAACCTTGTGCTCTGACTGCTTCCCTTGTTAGCTCCTGTCTGAGAAGCAGCTGGAACCATGTAAGAGGAAGATGTAAACTGATTCCAAGGCAGGACTAGGTGCCATAGTTTTGCTCTTTCAAAGATGATGAACCAGGGAGTGCTGAGTTTCCATGTGAATTCCATCTTTGTGCAGGCAAGTGGAGAGCTGGGATGCAAACCTGAGTCTGCAAATCCCATGCTGAAACTGTGGTTTTTAAGTCACTGAGCCTCTGTCACGTGTACATATTTTACATATTAATTTAATTGTTAATTTTCTTCCTGAGTGCTGCTTGCTCAGTACTAAGTACTGTTTTAAATGTGGGGTATAGAGTAATAAACAGACCAAAACCAGAAAATTACCATTTATGGAGCTTAAACATCCTTTAATGTACATATATGTTTTCTTTCTATCATAATAACAATGACACACACACACACACACATATATATATACATGTTGATATAGATCCTCAGCTGTGCATGTCCTTAGTTATATAATCTTGAATAAATTGCTGCATTGAGTCTTAGTCTTCTCAAATGTGAGACAAGGACAAAAGCAACTCTCTCTCTCTATATATATATATGTGTGTGTGTATGTGTATAATATACATATGATATCCATGTATATATATATACACATATACATAAAGATGTATAGTTGTTTTAGGTTTGCATTTGAGAAGAATAAGTCTTAATGTAGTGATTTGTTCAAGTTTACATAGTTGAAGATAGTAGAATTTGAATCAGGATCTCTGCATTCTAGCCATTTCCATTTTATCATACTACCTTTTATGCATATAATTTATAAAAATAGAATTTTTCTGTTTAAAGTGGGATCAGCTATAGAATAACCCAAAGCATGATGGCATGACAGGTTATGTGCCATTTTATCATATTTCCAAGATTTAGGACCCTTTTTGTATTTTATTCACTGCAACAAATTTCAGCTGGACAACCTCTTTTAGTAGTTGTTTGAGGACTTACCTGTACCTTATTATTGTATTTGGCAGAGTTTAACAGGAAAAGTGAAGAATGCAGCCAACGAGTGGGTGCCCCAGGAGCTTGTTATCAAGGGTAATCTACAAGGTCCAAGGTAGAAGGGTGATAGAATGAAAGAGTTCATAGCCTTGGGCAGCAATCCCTTTATTTATGAGTTGCC
This sequence comes from Aepyceros melampus, assembly GCA_006408695.1. Taxonomy (NCBI): domain Eukaryota; kingdom Metazoa; phylum Chordata; class Mammalia; order Artiodactyla; family Bovidae; genus Aepyceros; species Aepyceros melampus. The sequence continues at coordinate 201,325 of SJXQ01004456.1, forward strand.
AAAATGCAGAGGATATGAAGATATAGATGAAACTGCTGTCATAAGACCTTTTCCATTAATTCCCGCCCAAAAGAAAATAAGGAAATGAGAGAAAGAAGCATGAATTTCACCTTCAATGAATTTAGGAAAATTGGTTACCCCAAAACACAATTAGTGAGGAAGGCAGGCAATGGCTGTGAAAGTCAAACAGGAATGTGGGTAGAGACTGAGAAAGGATATTTCAGATGCTAATGTCAGAAAAAGCTGGTGAGATAAATGTTACTGTCCTGAGAGTCAAAACCAACAGTCTCTTGTTGAAACAATTGGAACAAACATAGAGTCTGATTGTAGACGTATCTCTGGATTGTATTTGACAAAGACAGGAAGCACAGTTGTGTTAGTCGCTCAGTCGTGCCCGACTCTTTGCGACCCCATGGACTGCAGTCCACCAGGCTCCTCTGTCCATGAGATTTTCCAGGCAAGGATACTGGAGTGGGTTGCCATTTCCTTCTCCAGGGGATCTTCCCAACCCAGGGATCGAACCCTGGTCTCCTGCACTGCAGGTAGATTCTTTACTGACTGAGCTACAAGGGAAGCCCAGAAGCACAGTAGGCAACACTAATGAGGGAATTACCCAGACAAACCAGACGTGTCAGAAGCAGCCAGTTAGGGCTTCCCTGGTGGCTCAGTGGTAAAGAATCTACCTGCCAATGCAGGAGACACAGGTTCTATCCCTCATCTGGGAAGATCCCACATGCTGAGGAGCAACTAAGCCCATGTGCCACAACTGTTGAGCCTGTGCCCTAGAGCCCAGGAACCGCAACTGTTAATCCTACATGACACAGCTACCAAAGCCCATGTGCCCTAGAGCCCGCGCTCTACAACAGGAGAAGCCACCACAATGAGAAGCCCATTCACCACAGTGAAGGGCAGTCCTGCTTGTGGTAGCTGGAGAAAGCCCACACAGGAGACCCAGCACAGCCAAAAGTAAATATATATAATTATTTTTTAAAAAAGAAGCATCCTGGTGGTGAGGAAGGGTAGTATGCACTGTGAGCAATTGTACAACACTGCTTTATTTTGCCCACATGAAGAAGTAAAAAGCCTAAAAGAAGTCTTCCTACTCCCACCACCACTATTCTTGTGTATAGGCACATGCACATTTTTGAAATAAGAATTCCTGTTGGCCTAGTGCATTGTCCTAGTCACCCTGCTCTCAAACTTCTGGCAAATAGCTGATCCAGGAAAAACTCACTTCAGTCAAAGATGAATATTCTCAAAGAGGTATCTAAATATGATTTACACATAGGCCATGGGTGGGGGGGGGAGTAAAAAATTATAGATAAGGACACTTACCTGAAAAATCAATTTTCATGGAACAGATGGTATTTCTGATCAAGTTCTTTGTCATAATAATAAAAATAATAAATAATTTCTATATAAAACAGTAGCTCAAAACAGAGATGCAATTGCTCAAAAAAAAAGTAACACAATACAAAGCAATGATATAAGCTGGCACAGTTTATGAAAATATATTAAAGAGAAAAATAAAATCATCTGAGAAATTAAGGCCACATGAGAAGGAATACAGAGGACAAGAGTGAGAAAAGCAAGCACATATATGCTTTAAGTGTCAAGAGAGGCTGGAGAGAATGGGATAGAGATGAATGATAGACACTGAGGTCTGCTGCTGCTGCTGCTGCTGCGTCGCTTCAGTCATGTCTGACTCTGTGTGACCCCAGAGACGGCAGGCCACCAGGCTCCCCCATCCCTGGGATTCTCCAGGCAAGAACACAGGAGTGGGCTGAGGTCTAGCATATGCATCATTGGTATCTCTAGCAACAATAGCCCTAATAAAGGAACAGAAAATATATTCAATGTTGTAATTAAAGGAAAGCTTCCAGAAATAAAAGAACACTTGAATCTACATGTTGAGAGGGAATGCTACATCCCAGGAGAAAATGAACTACACAGAACAATCAATACCAAGACATATCCCAGTAAAGATACTGGACCTTTAAGAAAGACTCCTTTGGGCAGGCAGGCAAAAATGCCAAATAATTTATAAGTAGAGGGACCAAGCACCAGTTACTTTGGTTTTCCAGGCATAATTATAGTGCCCCTTTGACTCTCAAAAGTGTCCTGACTTAGAAAACAAAAATTAGGATTGCCCCAGGAAGTAAAAAAAAAAAAAGAGAATGAGTGAAGGAGCCATGCTTCAGATATTATCACAGAGACATTCAACACTAGAAGACACTTTATAAACTCCTATGAAGTCCTCAAAGAAAGAGAATTTAACTCAGGAAATTTTTATACCTAACTAAACAGCCAGTCTGGCTCAGATGGTAAAAAAATCCACCTGCAGTGTGGGAGACCTGGGTTCAATCCCTGGGTTGGGCACAGCAACCCACTCCAGTATTCTTGCCTGGAGAATCCCCATGGATGGGGAAGCCTGGTGTTCTGCAGTCCATGGGGTCACAAAGTTAGACACAACTGAGCACAAACAGCCAGTCAAATGAAAACAGAGCAACCATTTCTTTTTTGGATATGCATAAACCAATTAGTATAATTCTTTCAAGTCCTTCCTGAATAAACTGTAGAAAACAATCTTCAGCTAACCAAGAAAGCAAAGGTGAAACTGTAACAGATGTGCCCAAACTTAAAATCATCATATGTTTCCATTCTGTGCAATGTGTTTCTTTTTCCCTACTTCAGCTAATGTTATCACAAAATTCAGTAGTCTAACTAGCAAATTTGGAGTTATCCTAGTCACCCTAGTCCCCTCATTCTTGCATCTAATCAATCATTAAGTCATATCAAACTGCAAAGCTTTCTTTCAAATCTCTCCGCTACTTTCCATCTCTACTGCCAAGTGTTAAGTATGACTCACTCTCATCTGGATTATTTCCGTATTCTCTTAGATTGCAGGAGTAATTTTAAAACATTTATTAAATGGCATGGCACAGACAGAAGCTACAGGGGCTTCCCTGGTGGCTCAGCTGGTAAAGAATCTCCCTGCAATGTGGGTTGGGAAGATCCTCTGGAGAAGGGAACAGCTACCCACTCTAGTATTCTGGCCTGGAGTACTCCATGGACTATATAGTCCATGGATCACAAAGAGTCAACACAACTGAGTGATTTTCACTCACTTACTCATGGCACAGACACTGACCAACCAAAAGGATGCCAGTCACAGTGATGGTCCAGCATATTGGTCCTGTCAGCTCTTTTATCCCTTGCCTAACTGGTCTCCTTGCCTCCAGCCATCCACTTGCTCCAATCCATCATCTGCGCTGCAGTTATGATGATTTTCTACAGCATCAAGAGGATCATGTCAACTCCTTGACTCAAGTTCTTTTAATAGTTTTCCGTTACATACCTCATAGTCCTATGGATGAAGACTAAACTCTCTGATATGATGAAGTTCTTTTAGAACCTGATCCCCACCTGGTTCTTTAAGTTTCAAGTCTTATCCCCATCTCACATTCAGTGCCCTCAGCCATGCTGAACCTATAAGCTCTTTGAGATTCATGTGTGCAGTCAAGTGGACTATCTGGAATACGAATGGGATGTACATTCCTCTAAAAGGCCCTGATTCTAGTTCTGGAGTGACATCTGAGCATCAACAGAATCTACAGTGTTCCAGGGCCAAGGGGCAAAGTGACTTACTCAACAGGACACAAGCAAGGGATCTCTTATTCCTCACTTCCCTCCCATCTTGAGTTTCTTATGTTTATTAAACAGCCAGTTGCTTTATATTATAGACACACTTCATCAATTTTTGGACAGTCCCTAAGGAGTGAATTCTCAAAGTGATGCTGTTTCCTATCATTCGTGACACATCAGCTACTGTCCCACACACCAAAGCAAGGCTACCTCTAGGGACCAGAATTCTGTCTCTCATTTGCTGATTTAACAAGTATTCATTGGGCATCTCAAGTGCTGGGTATTTGTTGGGCATCTCAGACATAGTTGGATGTTCCACATCTAGGATTGAGACAGATATGGGCTCTATTATGAGCCTCCAGTCTAAAGTGGCCCACAAATGACCACAAATTACAACAAGGACACAGAGTCCAGCTAAAGAGACTAGGTGGCAAATATCAATGGTCAGAGATTAGCAAAGTCCTCCCGAGGAGATGCTATTTAAACTATGACCTAAGGGCTGAGAAGGCACCCGGCAAAGAGGCACAGTGGTGAAGAATCTGCCTGCCAAGGCAGGAGACATAAGAGATGCAGGTTTGATCCCTGGGTAGGGAAGACCCCGTGGAGAAGGAAATGGAAACCTGCTTTAGTATTCTTGCATGGAAAATCATATGGACAAAGGAGCCTGGTGGGCTGCAGTCCATGAGATCGCAAAGGGTTGGACACAACTGAGCAACTGAGCAACTTAGCATACACACACACACACACACACACACACACACACACACAAGCAGTCTAGGCAGAGAGCTAGTCTTCGAGGAGAAGAGCAAAACCACAGTAGCTTTCTTTGAATAGTGCTTAGAAACAGCATCTCATCCGGGACTTCCCTGGTGGCCCAGTGGTTAAGACTTTGCCTTCCAATGCAGTGGTTGTGGGTTAGATCCCTCATCAGGGAGCTAAGACTCCACATGCCTCATGGCCAAAAGCCAAAACCTAAAACATAAGCACTATTGTGACAAATTAATTAAAGACCTTAATAAATGGTCTGCATTTGAAAAGAATCTTCAAAAAACAAAAAAAAATAGCATCTCATTCACTTATGCAAGGAACACAGTTTCTATGGTTTGCAGATGTCTAATCCTTGTAGAAAGAAATCAAACCATCCTATTATGACTGGGCTTGTGAATAGTTTGGTGGAAAAACCACATTCAGAATCCCATTCTCCTAAATGTGCTATGTTAATTTCCCTTTACTCATCTTTGTCCATGACAGCCTTCCCCTCTGCAGTGCCCACTGACAACCCCTACTGCAACATTTCTACCCTCCTTTGAAGGACCGTCCAGCTCTACCCTGCCATGGCAACTTCTCTGACCACTCCACCTCTCTGTGATCACTGTTTTCTCTGGGCTCTATCAGTGCTTCTGTCTTCTTAGACAAGCTATTTTCCATGAATTATTTCCTCCTAGAGGCATGAGACTTTCTCTCTTTCTGTGATCTAAAACTAAACATCCATCTCTGTCCAGCCTCCAGTTCTTCACCCTGTACCTGATGGATCAGCTATAACATTTGTTTAGTTTTGCAGTGTCAAATCTAAATAGACTACTCACCTACCCTAAGAATTCTATATAACCAAAGTCCAACATTGGAAGTAGGATCATTTGGGTTTTTATGAAAGGATTTGACTAGATGGATACATAAATATATACAGAAAAATACTTGAGTCATATGTATTCTCTCCTCCAAGTCAGCACCACAGAACACTTACCAAGTAAGCAAAAGCTGTAGTAAAATTTCCCGACAAGAGTTCAGGAACTAGCAGCCATGAGAAAATCCCCAAACTTAAGTATAAATTCTGTCCCCCACCAAAGAAAGAATAAATCCAAAACTTGATTTTTTTCCCACTTAAAAAAAAAGAGAGAGACAAGTTCCAAATTATTTTTACAGTACAAAAATTTTATTTTTTGTTAGGATAATTTAAAGTTTAAAACTGAAGTAGACATATTCATTTTACAAACAAGATATTCTTTCATAAGTAAGACCATTAAAAACAGTAAACAAAAAAGCTGTCTTTACAAAAAGCTCTGTGCATAGCAACTTTATACTGTATATAACTGACAAAGCAGAAATGATAAAATGAAACTATACAGTTTGAAAATGAGACCTTACTGTACAAAAGTTAGAGAAGGGGATGGTTTTTAAACCATGCATATTGGAATGTGCAAAGAAAAACTGGGGGAGAATACGATGCTGTAACAAAAAAAAAGAAAGAGAGAGAGAGATAAATAATGCAGTAAAGTGTCCCTTTAAATGAAAAATCTTAACACAGCTCCTTTTACAAAGATAGGATAGAATTTGTAGTTACCTATAGAAATACTTATTTCAAGTGGCACAAAAATAACCTGGAACCAGAATGATTTAACAGCAACGACTAAAGAGAACCAAGTAGCTTTGTTTTTAATTTATTAGTACACTACACATTATCCTTACACACATTTGTACACTTAAATAGATCTGTCGCTGCTGAGGTTCTAGTGAATGGTCAAAGATGTCTGGTATTTAGTTACACACATTTTTCGGTGTAAAGCTACCGAGAAATTCTACAATCATTTTGAAGACAGTACTGCACTCATCTTCATGCAAGAGCAAAATTCACAGATTCTAAAAGCAATGCTACTTAAAAAAACATTTCCTTATGTTGGATTGGCTGGAATCCAGGTCTAAACATGCTTAATTTCATTCTGCCTTCACTTTTGGATGGTGGTGTGTGTCATCCACACTCTTCCTCTTCCATCAGATTTTTCACTGGGGAACGTTCTCTTGTGTGTTTCCCTGTTTGGTATTTTTTGTTTTTTGGTGCTTTAGGCCCTGACTGTGAGGGACAGTCAGTATGATTACAAGCATGCCAGGTTTCCAAACTTGGATTATCATGTGCGTAGAAACAATATTTGGGTCTTATTGGGTAGTTCTGGAATAAAGGCAGATAAGACCATTGAGGGTTAAATAGAAGTGGGAAGTGGGCAAATGGAAGGGAGGGAGAATTTATGGTGTCATTTAAACTTGGCTCAGATGTACTGAAAATGTTTTTCCAGGAGAGCTGCATCAATTTCTAATTGGAATCCTAACCTGATACCCTAAACTGAAGTCTGTGTATAGCCTGTACTGTGGTGTCACTTAGTCAACAAGGAGAACCCCGGCCTGGAAAAAAACGGCATCCTTATTGGCCATTGAGATAAGTCTGGATATATCTCCAAGACCACACAGACTTTCAAGACTTAGCTTCATGTTAGCAGCTCCTTCAGGATTTCTCCTGCTAAGAGCTAGTCCCAGAACTTATGAGAGCCCATCACAGGCCTAGGCAAGTATGTATGCTATTTGGAACACGGGTGCCCCTACCCTCTGACTCTGCTAAGAATCTAGGTTTCCATTTCTTCAAATATCAGAGGAGAGAGTTAGGGCTTATAACCTGCCTCTTCCTTATCCTATCACATTCTTGCCTGGAAACTGTGTCAAGCAGGATACATAGTTTTTTTTTTTCAGGTGAGTTTAATGCCATGAAGCGGAAATCTGCAGTGATAAGGAAAGATGTGGACATCCTAATATTGATAAGGAGGCGTCTGAGAGACAGAGTCAACTTCTTCAAACCTGCTTCTGAAGGTCTATGGGGCTTACATCTCTATGCTGAAGCAGGTCACCAAAGAGGAGGGAACGTGGGACTCTGAACAGGCAGATTCCACGGAGGCCAGTTGGTTGGGGAAGTCACGTGACATTGGCTGTCTTTAAGGTGAGCCCTGCCTTTTCCTGGGGATTGCAAAGCCAGGGGTGCACTGAGATGGGAATTCTCTGCACTTCTCAGGGGAGAATGTCGGGAGCTAATGTGAATTGTTAAAAATTAAATATTCACAAAGAGTGAATACCAAAAGGGACATGTAGGCTATTAGAAAGTGGACGGAGCTCGGAATGGATGGATGGTTTGAGTATTTGTGTACGTGCAAGGACTTGCATCTTTGTCTCTGCACCCGCTTGTTCTACATAAGGAACATATTCTCGCCTGTGTGGGTCAATAAAATGATGGAAAAAGAGGGGGATGCGGGACAGGGGATAAGAGTCTAGTAAGTAACTGCAGTAATAATCACACACCTTTTAAACTTGTTACTACCTGTTTGCATCACTTCCATTTTACATCAGGAAGAGAAATTCCTCTCTCTTCCAAAAAGGTCTGAATTTCTACCTCTACTTACAATAAGTTACACATTTATTTATTTAAATAATTGTAAAACATTTAAAATTTTTTCCCTTTTTTTGTTTTTTTTTGTTTGTTTGTTATTTAAGGAGATTAAACTATAAGCAAACACACATACAAGCACATTTCATCATTCGATTCAGGTTTTGTTTTAACAAAGTCTTTCATGCTGGTACCCTGTTTTGTTCAATTTTTTTTTTCTGCATAAACTAAATCGGTATCTGAAAGGCTTCATAGAAAATAGAAACTTTCAACTTTTTTTTTCCTACAAAGAAAAACAAATAGTATCCAAAATATTAAGCATGAATCGTTTGCCAATTTTTTTTCTTAAATATTTACAAACATAGGAAGGTGGTTCTCATAATGTTCGTAACAAAGAATTGCATTTCTGCTCTTAGCACTGACTACGTCAATGACATCTTTTGTCCTTGTTCCCAAGAGGGTCAGTTTGTGTAGCTACCATCAGAGCTACACGAGAAACAGGAGACCAGGTTAGGAGGTGGCTCCTTGCAAAGCCAGATCAGTCCATCATGTTCACCTGGGGGCGTAACTCTCCCCAGAGAGTTCCTAGCACTTTCTTTGTTCTCAGTCCATTAGAGTAAGTAGTTTTGTGCTATAAGAAAGCTGTTCTTCCTCTTCTTTACATTGGGGGCACGACAAGTCCAGTCATGGCTGCAAAGAAAGAGTAGACACAAGCATGAGGCTTAGAGACTCTTTACATTAAAGTCTAGAACCCACAGAGAGGGGTAGGGGATGGGATGGACAGTCTGGAACAATCCAGCGTGATGGTACCTTCAGCTGATATGAGAACCCACTGTCCTCAGGTCCCAGGAGGTGCAGTGGTAAAGAACCTGCCTGCCAATACAGGAGATGCAAGAGACTCAGTTTGATCCCTGGGTCAAGAAGATCCCCTGCAGAAGTAAAATGGCAACCCACTACAGTATTCTTGCCTGGTGGGCTCTGGTCCAAGAGGTCACAAAGAGTCAGGGACACAACGGAAGTGCCTGAGCACCACACTGGCCTAGCAGACAGCCAGTGAGAGGCACTGAAGCCTTAATTACTGGACGTAACACAAAGCTTCCTGTCTTACTGAATCACTGAACATAGCACAAAGCTTGCTGAAATTTTGCTTCAAAGGCCAAGAATCATGTTGTATTTTATATTAATGGGTTGTATAATTGACATATAAACATGTACTAAATTGTAATATGGATATATGTGTAAGATAGTTTTCATTATTAGACTAAAATAATTTCTAGATTATACAGTTTCAAATCACTTAGCTGGAAGAGGAAAATAAACTCCAGGTGCCAAGCCTATTGAGTGACTTACAAGGCATCATTTATAACAAATCAGACTTCTACCCATCCTGGGTTTCTATCCATTCTAGCTAAAATTTGATGAGTTTTCTAACTGGTTCATCTTCCTTTGGGGTGCACCACTATCTGGGCTTCCCTCATAGCTCAGTTGGTAAAGAATCCGCCTGCAATGCAGGAGACCCTGGTTCTATTCCTGGGTTGGGAAGATCCCCTGGAGAAGGGAAAGGCTAACCACTCCAGTATCCTGGCCTGGAGAATTCCATTGACTATATAGTCCATGGGGTCACAAAGAGTTGGACACGACTGAGAGACTTTCACTTTCACTATCTGTGATGCCCATTCACTAAGGGATACTGATTCACTGGAACAGAGGGCTTAATTTAACCCTAATTTAAGAGTCCCCCCAATCTCTACTCTTCACCCCCGATCCAAGTGCAGTGTCCAGTGCCCTAGTTCATCCATCCATCCTAGTCCCTAGTTCAGTATCCATCTGGTCAAGTGGAAAATGTCTGTCTGGACGGTATCAGGTTCAAAGTGTCCCCTTGATATGAGAAATAAAGCAGCATCAGCACAATGTAGAAAAATCACACACCAAAATGCATCCCTCTGGCCTTGGCTTTCTTTCAGGGGGTGGACCCACCGAACTTGCACATTCTTGGAACCTGGCAGTGTAGTTTCCTTGTGTCCAAATGTCACACTGTATCTAGAATTTGATCCTTTGAGTTTTATTGTCAAAGCCTCATCTAGAAGGCTTATCAAACATCACAGAAGCATTTGGCCAAATGGTGTTCACTAGGCTTATAAGCAAATGGCCAAATTTCTTCCTGCTTCTTCTAACATCTCTCTCCACCCACTTCCTTCCTTCCTTCTTCTTTCCTACCCTTCCCCTCCTTACTCCTCCTCCCTCTTGCTCTACCCCTTCTCTCTATGCCAGCTCGTCTTCTCAGGCAAGATTGTCAGGCGCCTATTTCCCTGCCCATATAGCCTTTATTGAATGTTTGTGAGATCCGGATTAAGGTCTTACACAGCTAGCAAAGCCTTAATTATTTTTGCCTGTATTATATATATTGAATCGATGTAACTTTTCAATAAAGGCAGTTCAATTCTGGACACTCCCCAATGATTTAGAGATATAGGAACTCTGGTAATTATCCCAGAGTGTAGGAGGGGTTTTTTTTAATTCTATTTTTTTTTCTCCTGGAGGGAGCTGGAAAATGAATCTTGCACATAGTGCATAATATTATCTTGACAATCTATACTCATCAACTGTGAATGCCTGATAAATGAGGTGGAAGGTGGGGGAAATGAATAGGGCACGTTGAGCTCCCTGGCAGTAGGTCTGGGGCTCACATTTCCAACTTTAACTTGTCTATTACACTTCAGCCTCATCAGCCCCTTCCTTTTCCTGCATCCTCGAGAGAGTTATCTAAAGGACTTATTAAAAGGGCAGAGCCTCTCTGAGAACAAGATCCACTGCATGTCTGGAGAAAAACATATTTCACGGATTTTGCTTCTTCCTGGTGTCATGTTGGGCACTTGGGTGGGCGAGAGTCTGCTTCATGATGACCCTGATTTCTTGCTTGTAGAAACCATTGCCAGTGTGTACATGCCCATCACACTGCTATATTTAAAATGGGTAACCAATAAGGGCCTACTATAAAACACAGAGAACTCTGCTCAATGTCATGTGGCAGCCTGGATGGGAGGGGAGTTTGCAGGGGAAATGGACACCTGTATAAGTATGGCTGAGGCCCTTTGATGTTCGCCTGAAACTATCACAACATTGTTAATCGGCTACACCCCAATGCAAAATAAAAAGTTTTTTTTTTAAAAAGAAACTGTCGCCAACAGACAGAAAGCAAAAGTTAATTGGGAGAATGCATAACTGCACCTTGTCCAATTTCTTTTTAACTTTGACATTTTATGGGAATTGTAACAGTTACTCTTTGGTTCAGGTACAAAGTAGGTACGGATGAATGCTGAAGAGAGGAACTACTATAATATTTATGTCCCCGGAGAGACTAAGGGCTGCCAGAACTCAGGCTCTGGGGTCAAAATGTCTGAGTTCAAGTTCTTCAGTCACGGCTCTGTGGTTCTGGGTGAGCTCCTTAACTAGACATGGTGATAACTGTATGACCTTTGCCTTTGGCTCACAGGATGCTGGAACAAGATAATTCATGTAAAGTGCTTGGTCCAGCATCTTACATGTGGGGTCCTGGCATGGTCCACGAGTCTTGGAGAGTGTTGGCTGTGCACTCTTCCTTCAGGCAACTGAGACCACCTCACCTTACAGCAGGAGAAGAGAAGAACCTCCCTCTCAGCCTGTGATTTTCAGGCTCCACCTCAGACCACCTTTTCACTCTCCCACTGTCAGTCCCTAAAGAGATGGAGCATCCTGCCGTTCAGCCGCCGCCACCCCAGGATCCCTTCATTCAGTGGCTGTGGGCAGCACATTAAAGGTCAGCTCAGCTCTCTCTGTCTCTGCACCAATGGGACACCTGGTGTCGCTGGACCTTGAACTGCTGGTCACCTGGTCTGAATGAGGAAGGACAGGAGTGAAGGCTTCTGGAAGGCATCCTTTGTCAGCCCCAGCCTCTCTCTGCCAGGCACATCCTTTGCTTTTCCTAGTTCTTCACACACGTAACTTCTCAACAACCTTGAGAGAGAGCAATCAGTTCTGTTTAACAGTCTAGAAACCCAAGGTTCTTGGATGATAGTGACTAGTATGGATGCCCCAGCATGTGAGAGGCTGAGCTCTAATTCCAGCAACATCTGGTGAAGTCAAGTTCATATACAAGGACATACAGTGTAGAACAGGGAACTTTGATTAATGTCATGTTCCACTGTTCCAGCATTCTTCCCACTGTGGGTAGTCTTTGAGGTTCTCCGAAGAATTATTTCTCCATGCACAACTTTATATTTTCATAGTTCTTTCTAAGTTTCTTAGTCTCCAATTCCTAATTTAAGTGTCCTTTTTATTCTTTTCTCCTTCTCTTCCACCTTTTCCTTCTCCAGCCGCTCCCTCCCCATCCTCTTAAGGTTCAAATCACCAAGGGAATTTGGAGGGAGTTTTAAGACTCCAACCTGGAGGAGGGAAGGGCAACCACTCCAGGTTTCTTGCCTGGAGAACCCCATGGACAGAGAAGCCTGGTGGGCTACAGTCCATAGGGCCACACAACTCTATTCTGACCAGTGGACCACAGAGGGCCTTGGGCATGCAGCCACCAGCACAGTGGGGATTCCAGGCCATGGCAGCCAGTGAAAAATTTGTCCTGGCCTCTCTGAGGGCCAAGAGCCAGGTAGGACTCCTAGGTGGGTCACCCTGGATACCAAAGACCCCAAAAATCTGAGTCAAATAGCTCTCCTCCCCAACTCAGTCCCTGAGTGAGAGAGGGGTGGCAGGTGGCAGTCAAGTTATACTTTTCTTCCTCCAAGTGAAGCTGAAAATATTGGCAAGAGTTGCCTGGAGGGAGAGAAAAGCCGTACCCTCCCTTTCCTCCCTGGACACTTGCACTCACCCTTAGTCCTTCTTGGGCCTCTCACTCTGCATTTCCCTGATGAGCCCTGTGTGGCCCCCGCCAGACTTAAGGGACATAAGTAAAACCATAAGACTTAGAAAGGGGAGACATCACTCCTGAAGAGGTGGTGGGGAAGGGGAAGATGCGGCAAAAATTCAGCAACTGTTATACTTAAAATGGATAACCAACAGGGACCTATTGTATAGCACAGGGAACTCTGCTCAGTGTTATGTGGCAGCCTGGTTGGGAGCGGAGTCTGGGAGGAGAATGGATGTATGTATATGTATGCCTGAGTTCCTTCGCTGTTCACCTGAAACTAATTGTTGATCAGCTATATTGTTGTTTAGTTGCTAAGTCCCATCTGACTCTCTGCGACTCCATGGGCTGTAGTCCGCCAGGCTTCTCTGTCCATGTGATTTTCCAGGCAAGAATATTGGAATGGCTTGCTATGCCCCACTTCAGGGGATCTTCCCGACCCAGCGATTGAACCTACATCTTTTGCACTGGCAGGCAGATTCTTTACCACTGAGCCATCCCTTATACTCCAATACAAAATATGGAAATATATATATATTACCATATAAGATAGATAGCTGGTGGGAATTTGCTGTATGACTCAGAGAACTCAAACCGGAGCTCTGTGACAACCTAGAGGCGTGGG